>CM077105.1:2762007-2803233 GCA_039619505.1 Cimex hemipterus | reverse complement strand
CCCCCCTCTCTCTCTCTCTCTCTCTCTCTCCCTCTCTTTTGTCATTTTTGATGGTAAGTTAGTGTCCGAGGGGATCGAAATCACGAGCTCAGTTGGTGGAGCAGCGGCGTTTCTAGCTGAATGTCGTGGGTTCGAATCCCGCTCGTGACACTGACTTTTTATCTCAACTAAAAACCTTAATTAATTAAATATAGTGTTCGTATCTACTCCAGACAAAATTCTCCTATCGGTTTCAGAGGTTTGTACTTCTTCCATTGGCCCGAATATTTTTTTAACTTAAAAAATCAGACGGATCTGAACGATTAAATTACATGCTTTTAGTAATTTAATATGAATAAAAATACACAAAAGATATTAAAATTAAGTAAAATTAATTCTTAGTAAGTAAAGAAATTTCATATTGATTAATTAACATCAAACAAAAATGATGTAAAACTAAGAAAATGAGGTCGGTGCCTGATGTGTCCAGCAGGTGGGTCACCACGTGACGTGTTGCCAAATTTTTTAGTTTTATAAATACAAATATATTTTGTTTTTGTGTTTTTAAATTTAATTTTAATTTAAAAAAAAAATTTAATTTTCTTTTATATTAATTTAAAATTTGATGATTTGTAGGAATAAAAACGTATAAATATTATAGTTTAAATATGGTATAAAAGATGCCAAACCATTAAAAACTGTATTACTTTTTGACGAATTTGTCAAATTGTTTCATATATTTTGAAAACACTTTTGACCTTTATTTGACGTTGAACTTTTGAGCTTTAAGAGGGAGGGTATTTAGATATATTGGTATGTACGTTTTTGAGCTTTTTCGGGCAGTAAATAAGATTTCGAAATTATGATTATCATTCCGTATACGTAACCGAAGCCTTTTAGACGTTTATTACGATTCCTATTGCTTTCTTCCATTGTTTTATAAAATCAACGTGCTCGGAATATTTCTATGCAAAACAAAAGGATTTTGAAAGTTCAGTCTAATAAGAATTTCGTGCTTGGAAGTCATTCGAAGTGTGATTAGGAACGAACACAAGTAATATTTTTTATCCTATTACTCGGATGCGAAAAATTTGGAGACGTTTTGTGCCCTTAACACAGTTTAATTTTCCTTTTAACAATGATACGAATTTTTATGAAAAGACGGTTGAGAAGAAAAATTAGTCTCCGCTGTTGACTTTCTTCTCAACCGTCTTTTCATAAAAATTTAAAATAGTAATTAATAATAAATAGATAACTAATAAAAATAATTAAATAGGATTATTACTTCTGCCGAAAGGATTCAGGAGTGGGGAAAAAGTCGTCCAAGGACATGGACGCTTTTCTCCTTTTTCAAATTATGCACGACTTAAGTTGAACAAATAGCAAACAATTACCGTATCCTGGTTAAACTCGGTTTTTAAATATTTCGCGCTAATTATCGCAACGTTGAAAACAATTGAAAGATTAAACGGGTTTTGCAACTTTCGCGAACAAACGCCGACCGCGAAGCAAGGTCGCGGCATGTTCCTCTTTTCAAACTTCCAAAAGGTTTTTGACGTTAAATCGAATTTCGAGGTCGGAGATGGCAATACGGGGAATAATAAAACGTGTGATCGATGTCAAGGCGTTTATAATTATCGTACACGACTTCGACAAAGACGTTAATTGTGACTTTAACATTAAACTGTTTTCAAAGATTGAATACGTTAGTGGCTTGACGTCGAACTACCCTTTGGGTGTCGAGTTTTCCATATTCTACATTATTGGGGTTACGATTTTTAAATAAAGCTCTAAATAAAGGAAACGGTAAAAAAATCATGGAATTGCAAATATACTCGTCGGCAGATGAAGATTTCAATATACGCGCTGGAATTAAAGTGGCGATACAATTTTGCGTCAGATACTGTTGTCAGAGATTGAACGAAACAAAAAATCGTACAATTTATAATAAATAAATTAGTAATTTTTACACGCTAAATAAAAAAACTCACATTCCTAGTAACTACCGACCCATCTATCCAAAATACTGGAAAACCTCCTATTGATCGCCTTGCCTAGGGAAATCCCTACAAACTCAATTCCCCATCATCAACGTATACAATACAACATAATCGACGTTATTATTTCCACATCTCTTAGTTACAACAGAATTTCCCGGGTGTGTTCTTGGATATACACCAGGCTAATGATCGAGTCTCTCTGGGACACTCAAGAACATCCTACCAGCAACCTATTACCTTATACTGAAATCCTCTTTTAACAATCGTTACTTCCAAGTATCACACAAAAGTATGTATGAAGTATCATTGCCTCCTATCCATCCTATTCTAGAAGGTGTCCCACAGGGCAGCGTGCTCGCGCCTTTTCTTTACTCAATTTATACCTCCGACCTGCCTAGGCAACCTAACAGTATCACTTTCTCCTTTACCGATGATACCGCATTCCTTTCTCCTGATAAAGATCCTGTTACAGTTTCCGTGATCTTCAAAATCATCTAAACATCCTAGTATGCAGGCTCCGTCAGTGGAGAATCAAGATCAACGAAACCGAACCAACAAACAATTTTTACTCTAAACAAGAAAACGCTCCCACCAGTATACCTCAACAACGTTCTCATCCCAATTGCGAATCAGGTACGATACCTCGGACCTAAAGGTCCCTCTTGTTACCAAACTAGCCCAATCCCGCTACAAAACGTTCCATTCCAAACTGCCCCATCATCCGAACCCTTTCGTCAACAACCTGTCATTGCCTCATTACCAATCCAAACAGAAGACTGAAGCGACGGTGGCCCCGCGACAACCTTAATACTTGAAATCGGTTTCCCAGGACGGAGTACATCTCGCTCAACGTATTGAGGTTCAAGTTTGCATGCTACCGATAATATGTTTATATGTAACTATTATATGTTTTATTTTTGTTGCGTCGAAGAATACAGTTGTAAAAAAATAAATATAAACTGCAGGGAAGTTTTATTTAATTAATGTACAAATGATTAACGTTTAAACCACTGATCTTATAGTAATTGTGCATATTTCTAACTTACCGGGCAGGCATATTTTCGAAAAGAATGTGACACCTTCGTCGGGAATCAGTCCAAACTTTGGGTCAGTGGCGTCGTAGCCGACCCTGTAGCATGAGGCGGTCGCGTACACCAATACGAAGCCAAAACAATCAGACGAGTTTCGGCATCTGGAACGGGGAAATGGTCGGTCAGTTATGTGGTGTGGGCCCTATTTCCCGATTTTCACAATTTACCTGTTGTAGCATTCCGCCGTGACTGCGGAGCCGTACGACGACGCGTAGAGGAGGGTCGGCTGGTAAGGAAGACGTGGTTTGAATCCTGCAGCCTTCGAAAACGTCAGATCTGTGCTGTTTGGACACTCACCTAAAATACCCAAAAAACAATTGTTTATATGTTAGTGTGTGTGTGAGAATAAATGTGAGAAGAAATGGGAGAGGATAAGTGAAAGGGAAAATGAGAGAGTGAGAGAGAGAGACAGGGAGAAAGAGGCTTTGGGACAATAGTGCTCACCCTTGAAAACAGTTAAACAACACTCTCATTATAGTCGATTACTCTTTCAAAAATCTCTTTGTTTTCCACCATTAAGTACCCTAAGAAATCTCTCAATAACTCGATTATAAATAAATTTGAGATGGAAAGTTCAGACGATCTCCGATAATAAAGAAATTACGGCATGTTATGAAGGCCCAAATGCATCTAAGAACCAAACTTACCATATGTAATCAGTAATCATAAGTCTGCAGCGAAAATTATCTGTTGGAAAGCATTCCAGTTCGAACAGTCGAAGATATTTTTTTTCACGCGTGCCAACACGTTTCCAGTTCCCTTAGCGGGAATTTAAAATGACATAGTGGTAGTTGGTGCAGTTCGATTGAAATGCGAACTATGGGGTCATTTACGACGTTCGGCGTGTTATTACTGGATCACGAAAACGCCCTTGTCGAGGATGAGAGAGGGAGAGAGCGAGACAGAGGCAGACAGATATACAGATTGATAGACACATTAGAAAGATATTGAGATCGATCGATTGATTGTTTGATTTTAGTTTAGTTGGTTGATTTCTTGTAAGAAATAACTCATATCGGAACACCATTTACAAATGTTTCAAATAATTTTTAATGGGTTAAGTTTAACTTTTAGTCCTCATTATTTGAACAAGTACGTTGACGAGATTTAAAGTTGTTTTTATTTATTTTTCATAAACAACTCTGACGTTAGCTAATTGAAAGTAGGAATAATTTGACAGTGAAGTAACTTTCCGCCAGGGGTCAAACCACTTTTCATATTATGTCCAATTAAAAAGCGTCATAGGCTATGCCGGGTTTGACACAAAGGAATAATATTTATCTTTTCTATCTAATTCTGGAATCCCACTAAAGGAAATTTATTACCTACTTTATTTTATCGTGAAGAATTTGTCCTTTCTGTATCCGAAAGATAGCAGATGTGATGGAGACGAGAGGAGAGGAAAGTAGGATGATTTATTACAACGTCGTTTGAAATTATGCCGAATTCATTACCTACGATTATCTCTAATAGTGTTACGAAGATAATCAACGCTGACGACATCCAACAAATGTAATTACAAGAATAAACTAAGCGGCCCCGTGCAAGTGGTTTAGCCATTAAAAACCAAAAACGATGTTCTTAAATAAAAAAAAATTATTTCCTCAATAAAAACGAAAATAAATGCTGAACCACATTCATGGGCTTGTTTTATTTAAACAAGGGTATGACAAAGTAACTTTTTGAATAAAGCGATCACGTGTGAAGATAAGCCAGACAATATAAACCCAGTGGAAAAGAGGACAGCTGCTATACTAACAATAAGTCAAAACTCTGGAATATCTGCTTTAATTTATCAAGACCTTTTATACCGCTTTAGGGGGGAAAGAACAACTGTTGTTGCTTAAGTGAAGTGAGTAAATAAAGGATTCAGTCATCTTTAAAATTAGGATTTGCAGATTTTTACCTGAATATAAATAAATCGTGTACAGATGACTCATTGCAGAGGGACTGAAAGAAAATTGGTAGTAGTGGCCTGTACAGCCTCGCTTTTTTTGTCATTGGTACCCACTCAAAGACGGACTTTTCTCTTCCTACCATCAATATCTTTCCTTTCTCTCATTTCTCTCTACTTCACATCTCATTCTAGCCTATCTATGTAAATACGTAGGTATCTCTCCTTCCTTCTTCCTCCGACTGACCTACATATTTTCTGTTAATGATGCTATCTTTAATTATTTATTACGTTCTCTCTCTCTCTCTCTCTCTCTCTCTCTCTCTCTCTCTCTCTCTCTCACTCATTCCCTTTCTCTCACACACATACACACACACACACACTTTCTCACTCCTCGCCATCATCAACAAGGGCATTTTCGTGATCAATAATAACCCCATAGTTCGCATTTCAATCGAACTGCACCAACTGTCGTTATGCCATTTTAAATGACCGCTAAGGGGACTGGAAACGGGTTGGCACGCGTGAAAAGAAAATATCTTCGACTATTCGAACCGGACTGCTTTCCAACAGATAATTTTCGCTGCAGACTGATTACATACAGTAAGTTTGGTACTTAGACGCATTTGGGCCTGCATAACATGCGGTAATTTCTTTATTATCGGAGATCGTCTGAGCTTTTCATCTCACATTTATTTATAATTGAGATATTGAGGGATTTCTTAGGGTACTTAATGGTGGAAAACCAAGAGATTTTTGAAAGAGTAATCGACTGTAAAGAGAGTGTTGTTTAACTGTTTTCAAGGGTGAGCACTATTGTCTGAGAAGCAGTGCAACGCCCAAAGCCGAAGGAAATCCTATTTACAAATAGAAGTGCCATTTCTTACATCGAAACACAATATACATCTCAATAATCTGGCTTGCCATTGTTACTTTATGATTATTATGGATAGAAAAGAAAATATAGCAGCAAATACTACATGAAAAATGCCGACACTCGTCTTAAAACGTAATAAGTAACAAATTAATCTTTTTATGTAAAGTTTGGGTTGAAATGAAAAAGCTATTGCCACGGGCGGGATTCCAGCGTACGACCTTGACTAAATATGCCGCTTATCGTGACTACTCAAGTGGTAGAGCAAGTGGCGTATTTAGCTGAAGGTCGTGGGTTCGAATCATGCTCGTACCACTAGCTTTTTCATTTCGACCAAAACCTTACATAAAAAGATTAGCTATGGAATGAAGTAATTTAGTCAATAGACCACGTAATATGATGGATATAATAAGCAACATTAAGGAAGCCATATGGCCAAATTATTGTACAATTATTAATAATCGGGAATTCTTTTTAATTTTTAAAAAATATTAAGTTGAGATTGAAATCAATCATGACCTGGCTAGGTCGATGATCGCTTCAATTCCGGATTAGGCTTAAGCCATTGTCCACTTCCTTTATAATATTCGAATCGTTGGCAACCAGCGGGAATATTCGACCAGGGGACAATCTTTATCTTAATATTCATTTTTAACTTATCGGATTATTGGCGAATTACTCATGCCGGCCTGTTAGTGGATCATCAGTATGCACCGGCCCGTACTTTCCCCCATTAGAGACTGTCGGAAGCGATTAGGCTCAATTCGTTTATTACGTCTATTGCAAAGCCAGCCTAGAAGATCTTTAAACAATTCTCCGTGCAATAATCAATAATATAGTTCAATGCATTAGTTTAACACGACGAAACGAATAATTTTCTACCTGTTTTAAGTGGATCGTGTAAAAGAAACTGCCCTCCCTTTTTAGGAAGAAGTGAAACCAGTGGCGTGAATTAAATAACAATAAGGGCCGAACTTTTCCAACTGTTCGGAATTTTTTTCAACTTTCTGGTACGCTGAGAATGCATTTAAATCACCTGATCATTCATCATCACTTCATTTGTGCGTCAGCACTTCGTCAGCCATTAAAGAAAGAACAAAAATATCGAAAACAAAAATTTAATATAAACAAATAATTTAAGAAAAAAAGAAGCGTTGAAAATCTTTTCTTTTTTTTTAACTTAAGTTGCTATTATTTTGCTAAAGGTTAAATCGTTGCGTAACTGTATCGATTATATAATCCTCTGGGTTTTTCTACAACCGAAGTGACGTTTTGAATTGAAATTTATTAGGGCTCAGTTTAAAAGTATGCAACATTTTGATACCCTTGAATTTATTTAACATAATTTTAAAATAAATTACTTTATTTAGAGAGTTTAATCTTTCCCAATTAACAGCCAGGTTTCTGAAGATATAATTACCCATCGATGCTATATATTTTTTACATCTTTTCTGCACTTCTTTATTCTTCTTCTGCATAGATTTTCACTGTTTTTTAAACATCCATCTCCATTCGAGCCCAAAGACAGTGGAGATGTGATGACTGGATAGTTAAAACGGAGATGGTTCGGTTGTATCGAAATATTGATGATTTCTTTTAATTTTTTTTATATATAAGAACATTAAAATTTTATTGTTGGTGTTAAGTATGACCATTGATGTTCCAAGTATTGGGTGGTAAAATAAGTATTTTAATAATTCTATGTTATCCCTCTTATGTTAGGCAATGTCAAATTAGTCATTGTTATTAGTTAAGGTTTTTAGTTGAGATAAAAGGAGGGAAAATTCAAAAGGTGGGGTTGAGATGGGAAGTTAGTGACTGAGTGGATCGAGGTCACAATAGCTCAAGAGGTAGAGCGGCGGCCGAAAATCGTGGGTTCGAATCTCCGACACTGACTTTTTTATATCAACTAAAATCCTTAATTAATTGTAATATTGGTAGTGAATTAGTCATTATTGTTTACACCTTCTGAGAAAAGATGAGTCAATGTACTTTTATTTGTTTCATTTGAGGACTCGTATTATCGCCTGGTGACGACGCTTTAGTAGGAGAAAGCACTGTCGGAAAATGGTTTGTTCGGTTCAGAAGCGGACATTTCAATTTGGAAGACGCATATCGCTCTCGTCGTCCTTCAACTTTGACGACTTGCTTTAAACATTTGTCACAAATAACCCATGCTCATCGACACGTGACCTTCTATAATCGCTTAAAATATCTCAGGCAAGCGATTCAATGCATCAGAGAGCAGCTGGAGATGTTTTTGGGCGATTGAGAATTGGATCGCATCTCTATTTACGATTCCCTCTTAAAAACGCAATGTGTACGACCCATTTTTAAATGATTCGGGATTTTAAATGGGATCACAAGGCCTTTACAACAATGTTCAGAGAAGAAAATTCTTGGTAAAACGCAGCGATCCACTGTTAACAACACTAAAACCTGGATCTCATGGAGGTTGTGTGCATCTGGTGGGATTGGCAGGGGATGCTTTATTATGAGTTTTTCCCGCCGAATCAAATCGTCAATTATAATGTGTACTGCAAACAATTGGTGCGATTAATGTCAGCAATTGACCAAAATCAGTCATGATTGGCGAATTGTAAACGGAGTGTTTACCACCTATGAAACGGACGCCATCAAGTGTGCAGACGCGTCGAAAGTGTTGCTCCTTGACTGGGATGGCTATCATCCCTATCATAAATGATTCACATTACCACTTCAGATTTTCATTTAGTCGTGCGCTGGAAAACTCTATTAACGTGGAAGATTTTACTTCATGTAAGTAATACAACACACCGTCAGTTAATGGTTGTTATAAATGATGCAGTTGGTAGCATAGAACGAAGAATGATGATTGTACTACATATTGTAGTTCTATTATGTAAGTCCATATTTATTTCCGCGTTGAGTTGTTTATTAATATTTTGTTGCCGAGGGAGAATTTAGACTTTTGAGTACGTTGTGTATAGCCAAATGTGCCGGAAGATATTTTCGATTTGGATGGGGGTGAATTTACATTACATTGGAGGTTGCGTCGGAGTATTTTTGATTTTTGTGGTGTTAACATGATGGTCATCTTTTTTAAACCGTTTTTATAGGGAATCTTATGATTTTTCCTTTTAGAAGGTGGGATAATAGGTGTTGCTGAAGAACACAGGACACAAGTTTTAAGAAATATTTTTTACTAAATAATAAGTTATTAAACGCTCAACTCAAGAAAGAATTCTTGATAAAATGTAGAAGAAACAATGTTTTTCCTAATTATCTTTAACCTATTATCCCACCTTCAAAAAGGAAAAATCATAAGATTAACTATTGAGGTCGAAAGCATCGTACCTCTAATCATGGGAGTTATAGGGAATGTTATATGGGATTTCCATGAGCTAATGCTAGAAAAAGGCGCACGTGTCAGGATCATCAGCGTATGTTAGTGTAGTGGTGTAGAGATGAGAAGAAATATCGTCATTGTGTACAGAGTAATGTAACAGATCCAGGACGCTGAGTGACGACTTGTACAAAGGGCGTTAATAGGATCCGACTCATCTCTTTCTTTCTCACACATGAAAGCCTATTTGGCACGGATAAAAACACAGAACAGCGGTCCTTTCAAGGAAAGATGCGATGATATCCATAACATGATAACAATGGAATGTTGACGCCCGTAAATTAATGGCCGTGGATTGTACTAAAAAATTCTAGGGTTGGTAGTATTTGTTTATAGAGGAGGAGGTATTTTTTAGTTTTTGTAGTTTTTAAGACCAGTAAAAATTGGCAATGGAAATTCGGAAGGTGATACTAAGACATTCGTTGCAAGTTTACAAAGGATCTAAAAAGCAATGAAGTCTATTTCACAAAAAAAAAAAAAAAAATGAGTTGGGGGTTTTCATTTCCTGTAAAAGCATTGAGGTTTTACCGTCGATTTGACAATCGAGATCAAGCCATCCGACACAAAGGATAGCCACCATTATCGAAACTTTCACGTTTCGCTCTTGATATTTAGTGTGTAAATTTACGTCTAGCTGATAGGCATCGATATTCGATAGAATCAAAATGCCAATGTTTTACTGTTGATGCTGAACACCGATGCATAGCTGCAACATACTATTGCCTTCTCTCGACGCGGTGACTGTTCAAGTCTTAAAGGAATCCATGCGATAAACTCGATTATGTTTTAATATGTATAAAGAACTATATTCAATGATCACTAAAAAACTATAATATCGATGCTCAGAGGGCCATATTAAATAATCATTTATGCTTAGTGTTTGTTGGTTCAACACATCAAACAGTCGTTGTTGAGAGGTCGATGTCCCCATCGTTATTTAAACCCACAAACCTCATCAAGTCGACATAATCTATATTTCGTACAATTCTACAAATCTGCAGCTTCGACGAATATTCATGAAATTTGTCATACCGGATGAGCTTAGGTAGCGATGGGCGTGGATCGAACGAAATTAAAAATCATAATGGACAATGGGGCTATGAAACGAAAAAAAAAAAGAATAAAGAAGGAACCTTATTGAACATGTTCTGAGGCGAGAGCATTGCTTATTTGCATCTTGTTGAGTCATAGTTTACGTAATATTTAGATTACAATTTAAGCTCCATTTCTGTTCGCCTCTATGAAGTTCGTGATCAAGATTTCAAAGACTTCTCGTTTGTTGGTAAATTAAATCGTTACATTGTTTTATTAATTCGTTAATTACCACATGCGTAATCAATGAGAGTCATTTCTAGAAGTAATTTATAAATTAACATAAAAATATCAAAATTTGACTGCAGTGAAATGATGCCATATTTAAAAACAGGTTTATCTGATGAACTTTTTAAAAAAATCTATGCTACGTGGTTTACATGGTGGCTCGCCATTCCTCGCTTTGTTCAATTGTTATTTATTATAGCACGTAAGGTGCAGAGTTCTAGTTTCTATTATTTAGGTGTATCAGTTCTGTCTTCTTAAGTCTAGGATTTCAGCTCATTCGCATGTTTACAACCAGTACGAGGTAGCAGTTGAAGCCTTCGGTAGGAAAGGCAGTGAAGTTTAATAGATTAGAAGTAGAGTTATGGATTGGAGGGTAAAGGTTATTTTCAAGGATTTTGTCACGATCGTTAGAAAGGGTAGTGTTATCTGGGTATGTAAGGACAACGGTATCGGGATGAAAGGTATATCAACAGTATCTCTAAACAAGAGAGTTTACATGCGTCAGTTCTTTTTTTGTTGTTAATTAAATTTTTTTTGGGCCATAGGATATTCTATCTTTATTCTTGATAAGTAAACAGTATAGAATTAAATTCTAATTTAAAAGCGACGTAAAATAAATGAAAATGTTGTTTTAGCAAGAAACAAAGTTGATATTCATTTAACAGTTGAAAAAGCTTTTGAATAAAAATTTTTGAGGAAATAAATCATCATTTTTAATTACTCATAATTTTTGTCTTATAAATGCTTTTTTTTATAAATCACAAAAATTGTGATAATTTGAAACAATTCGACAGATTCACCGAACACATTACAGGGGTTTAAAACCGTATAAAATCCACGTAATGAAGCCTCCGTAAGTAAATTAGACAGGGAGAAATAAAACGTTTGAAGAGTTTGGGTTGATTTGACCCCTACTTATTACATTACCTATTCATATAATAACATAAAATTTAACTGTTATTTATGTTGGCTGAAAGAGAAGGCATTCGGCTTTTGGCCGGCTGTAATGGCATTGAATTTCGATAAACTTCAGAATTTTTATGAATTCTGAATGAAATATCTGAGAAAAATGTCTTCCGACTAATCCAGCCAAAAAATTTCTAATTTCTTATTGCTATAAAATTGGGCGTTCTGAGGAGTGTTTAAAACGAATATATGCAGCAAATAAATGCAGACTAGGCAGTTGGAGAAGGTAGAAAAACATAAAATTATTTAAAATATTTTTTATAGGCTCTTACCTATATAATATTCTTTCTGCCTACTATCAGCAAACAAAATTTCATTAGAAGAGGCAAAGTTGTCATTGAAAGTTAAAAAGAACATGTCGAGATCATTTTAATCGTTGGCCCGCTCTAACTTGCTTTTCAACGTATTAACATACATAACAATTAAATCCTTCCCAGTTGTTTCCTAAAGAAATCTTTTTAAATTATATTTTTAATGTGAGATGAAAATGTTGGTGAGCTAGAGGATTGATTGTAAGTGAGAATTATCAAACTACGCTGCGGAGATAATTTAATTAAAAATTAGATCTCCTATTCAAAAATAGTATACTTAGCTAATTTCAGTTAAAAGTTAACAAAAGAAAGGCCACAGACCTCATTTTAATTTTTACCATAAAAAAGTACTTTTATAAAATATTTAGTAAAACGATATACAAAACTTTGCAGGCGGGTGTCAACAAGATCTCCCAAAAACATTGACTAATTATTGAAATTTGTAAACATATATCGCTCTTTTCAATTTTTCAGGGGGAAAAGTGAAAATTTTAAACTAGGGCATGCCCGCAGGCTATTGACAAGTGTGACCTTAACGTTATACAATTGTGTTTAGTAAAGAGAGAGAGAGAAAAAAAAACTCTTATCTTAGTTTTTAAATTCAGGAAGGAGGAAATATTGAACAACCGGGGAAAAGCCAACTTTTCTTTGTTAATAAAGCCCTAAAATCGCGGGTACCAGCAGTTTTATTTAGGCAGGTAGGGGAAACTGTTTCGATAATATAACCAAATCAAGTTTGCACAAGAATTAAAGGGTAATTTCTTTTTTCAACAGCATGAATAGGTATTTATTGAAGGGCAACGAGATCAATAAAACACCCAATTACCTTCAATAATCTTTTCTTTTCATAAATCTTTATATCTTAGAAATTTTCCAAAACATGCTCGATTAAGATATTACATTGCAACAATCCCGTTTGTAGTTATATATTTTTTATATTAATTTTTCAAATCCCACTAAAGAATTAGAACTCGATTTTTAATGGATTTACGTCTGTTTTGTGGCCTTACCGCGTAAAGAGCACTCTCCTTGATTAAACTTAAACACTTTCCCAGCATCCACTTCGCCAAAGTGAAGCTTATACAGTTCAAGCCGAAAAATATTAGAAAATTTTTAACAGAAACCTCGTAAATATCAAAAGTACAGTTTACACTGAGAATTTATTGGACTATGTTCTACAGTATTTCGAGTGTTATTCATCTTCAACCGGATGTCGACGTGTTGTACAAACAAGTTAGCAATCCGGTAAATCACTTCCATCTACACATGGGGGAATCATCATGATGAGGCAGGGTGAGTAGTAGTTACTGCTGACTTAAACAATCAACTCGCCATCCATTAATACATCAGTTGATTGATGTGCATACACGTTCATTAAACGTGATGATTTTACACTGATATATATTTTGTATGCGGACTTAAGCAAATCGTCTGGCTTATATTTCTCGAATCGTATGTACATTAGTGCTCTCTTTCGACTATTCAAAACATTCACTCTTGGTGCCATTTATTTCGACTAGGATTTAGATAAATGAATTAAAATTCGGAATGGACAGTAGATCGTTAGATTTTCTCTTGGGAAAGCCCAAATATTTGGAACGATCAAAGTTCAAAACTTAGTTGAAAATGATCAAAACGTTTGTCAATTTTCAAAACCAGTACATGTTGTCAAGTGAAATTTCACTTACATGTGACGACTCCGATGAGGAGGGCTATGATGAGGATCATCTTGACGGTCGCATCGTCCTCAGGTGACTGAAAGCGAGAGTGATTCGCTTTTTCTCCCCCGCCGCCCGAAACGTCGTCGCGTATGTTTTCGAACGAGTGGGAGCTTTGTTTTCCACGGTGCGACCTTGCTTTATCTGCTTAAGTTTATTCGCAGCATTGCTCCTATACGTCAGAGCAAATGACTCAATCCTTTTTCACCGCTCATCCTGGGCTTGGACGGCCTTTAACCGGCCTGGAACGGGGTGTGTCTAAATTCGGATTTTGGAGATGTGGGTGTCATCGTTATTCTCGATCCTTAACGCTTTGAATTGTCATTTTCAATTATAAATGCTGACGATATTGATGTTGAAACTGGGTATGCTTTTGTTATTCGAAATATCCCTAAATATTGTGAGAGAGAAAGAGGCAGATTGAGGAAAGAGAGATAGATAGAGAGGTAGAAAATGCGTGAAGAAGAGAGACAGAGCGTGAGTAATGGTAATTGAAAGAGACAGATAGAGCTAGAGAGAGAAAGATAGATATATATTCAAATAGATAGAGAGAAAGAGGGAGAGATAGTGAGGACAGAGAGAGTAAGGGAGAGGCAGTGACGAAGACAGAGGGTAAGAAAGAAAGAGAGAGTGAGAGAGAAAGAGAAAGAGGGAGGAAGGTAGTGAGTGGAAGAGAAAGAGAGAAAGACAGCCCGGCTGACTCAGAGACAGTAAGAGGTAGAAGGAGAAAGAAATACAGATATAGAGAGAGTTAGCAAGAATAAGTGAGTGAGAGAGAGAGGGAGAGAGAGAGAGAGAGAGAGAGAGAGTGTGTTCAAGGAGAAAGAGAGGGAGAGGCCGAGAACGTAGATAGAAAGTAGAGATAGAGGAAAAGTGAGGATAAAGAAAGAAATAAAGAGAGAGAATAATAAAATATTCATGTTCCGCATTACCACGAGACAACATATCGTTCGCCGTAAAATAGAAACTATGTTTTTTTAAGAGTTGGTTTCCCAAAAGAAGAAGTAAGATTTAAAAATTCAGAGTAGAAGAAATAACTTTGCTTTTTAATATGCCAATACTCCTTCTAAAAGGTTATGTTAATGCTGTATTTTCTGTGTCATTGTGGTTAAGACGATAGTGAGAAGAATAAACATTATTAGTAAAATATTCTTCCTGGGGTTCCTGCATGTCAAGCGGAACAGTAATGGAACCTCGTGGCTATTGTTCAATCTGCCTTTTTGTTGGAGTCACGGAGAAAGCAGAGATTGTAGACAGACAGAAGTGTAAAGGATAAAGGCCGTACGACATCCTCAGACTCTCGAATTACAAATTGTCATTGTCATGACAACAGGGCGCAGGGAAAGCCGAAATAGGCCTATCCTCGACCAAAACGGTTCCGCAGTCCAAGGTTAACACAAGTCCTGTCAATTATAAGGTTTGCAGCCTGTACTTTTTCCTATGGAAGAATTTTACGGACACCTCGGAAGGAAACAATAGTCGGCCGGTTAGCGGGATTTCGCCTCCTTCCGGTCGCACGTCCTTGCAGTTCTTGCGCAACCCGGCCGTGATGGATGCACCTGCAACGGGTATGCTTTCCATATAACTCTGGAGCATCCGATCCGTACGATCACACGTACAAATGGAACGTTTCCTGTCTTTAAAGGACAGCGTGAACAATGGAATGAATCCATTAAAACAGTTTAGCTTGGTGTTTAGTGCAAAAAATTTACAAATCATAACAAGAAAAATGTATATGTATCATTAAATGCCGAATTTTTTTAAAGCTTTCAGTGTTTCACATAGGTCTTGATGTTGAAATAGACCTTTTTTTTCAAAGAACAAGCTACAAATTAAAGTGAATTTGTGCGTTCCCATAACCTTGAATAGCGATTCCCGACCCGACGCGTATAAGTTCTGTACATCTCGAATAATTAATATTTAACTTTTAACTTTATAAAATAATATAAATACTCTTATAACATTTAATAGTCCATAGTGAATACCTGATAATAATCATTTTTCACATACAACTTGCGGTATGCGGTTAATGAGACGGCAGCAGGCTGATACTTTTCTTTTAGAATTAACTTTTTTGCCCTGTAGAATATAAGTATGCTATAATATGATCACATCTCTTGACAAAATCAGTAGTTCCAGCTGGAGGAATTCCATGGTCCCTGATAAGTCATACATGCAATAAAACAGAAAAGAGTAAGAAAGAATGGGAACTTGACCAGAAGAAATCAAAGGAACCAAGGCAATTTTCCCAACAGTCGTGTCCAGAATTAGGCTAAAAAATTAAGCACAACTCTAAAATGGCTCTTGTCGGAAATATTAATCGGATAGTAAATATTTGGACCAAATTTTAATAAAATCTAGTCGGAAAATGATACAGGGATGTATTGATAATGGGATCGTGTTCTTCTTGACTGTTGGAAAATTTGAGAGCCGAACATATTGCAAGCGTGGTATATCAGCGAACTTCATTTTAACTTATTAAATTCACTAGTTTCCGTGGTCCGCTTGACCAAGCTTTCCATTAACTAAGGGTTTTCGGTGTGTCAAGTGGTGCAGTAACGGTGTATTTAGCCGAAGGTCTTGGTTCGAATCCCGCTCGTGACACTGACTTTTATCTCAACCAAAAACCTTGATTAATTGAAAGATTTTAATTAATATTATTTTCTAACACTCGCTGCACTGTTAGTCGAGTTTCAGTTTTTCTTTACTTTCTTCCGTGTTACGTTTCTATTATCATTAAGAAACAGATAAAATTAAAACCAACCACGTAGAAAAAATGATTTAGAATACATAAGTAGATGAATTGACCAGATGATGATCTGTGAAAACTTGAAAAATAATGTATTCATGATATACGGTTTGAAGATCTGAATCAGATGCTCGCTATACTTTAGGCAAATGTGTATCTCATTTACATAAGGTTGGATATATTACCTTGGGTTACACACCTGAGAACTTGGAATACTTCATATCATCATTGCGATAACGTTAATCATAGACCTTGAGGGCGGTGGAACTAAATAATAGATGATCCTTTATTGTCAGATGTTTCCTTGTGAATGAAACGGTTCAATTTCAAATATTTTCCCCCGGCTAATAATGGAAAACGTTCATTGTTCGCGAGTCGTTTTCTTCAGTGGCATCGCGAACCCTGGTAATTCCCTGGTGACTAGGTAAAATTTGCGGCACTCCAAAGATCATCCTCTAGTGAGCACTACCACAGCTACCATTGTATTTATCAATATTTTATGCGTAATAAAGAATTTCGTTTATCGCAAAAAGTTTGATACGGCAGCACGATTGTTGGTAAACTAATCAAGTAAATTAGAACTGTTAGCTTATAATAATACATACCTAATACATGCACTCTATAAGGATTTATACGTATAAACCCAAATACAATTACATTGGGAAGTGAAATTTGTCCATAGTTTAAGTATTAATAAATAGAAAAATGTTGCAAAACTAAATCAAGTTACAATTAGCAAGAAAATTCGACGACAAATATCATTACATTTATAAACTACAATACAATTTAGCGCTGATTTCAGATATCCCGTCAAGTTCTTGATGCCCAAATTTTAAAAATAAGGGAAGTTTACACAAAGAGACACTTTCCAAATTAGATTAAATCTAAGTTTACCGCGAACATACAACAGTTATGACCTGGGGAATTCTCTTTGTTGTCTGCGGGGGTTGGTCTGAAGAACAGACGCACTGAAGATGGCCAAAAACGTCTATCAGAACAACCCAACAAGGATAATTATGTTGGTGGCACTCCAGCTACGACTGTGCTTATGACCTTCGTTTTCACCCCCGGCCTCGCGAGATAGGAAGCGTATAGTATTCGAGGACATTGGGACTACGCTTACGGAGTCCCTCGAATACGTCAGGGGTAGTGTAAGGGAAAGATAACCTATCCCGTTTCAACGGCCTTTTGCCTACTTCTTGTGTTACCGTTAGGGTCTGTTAGGTGACTGAGCAAAACGTGGACCGCAGCCTGCTCGTTCGATCGAGAAAAGTTATAGCAAATTCGATGGGGCTGTGGTTTCTGGGTGGATCGGGTGGATCCTAAAAAGGTGAGCTTGTAAGCAAGGCACGGCTGTAACCGTCGTAGAGATGCCACACCTCCGGTTTTAGTGTCATTCTCAGCAACCACTTGGTGCCCCTAATAGGATTCTTGTTCGATGAAATGTGAAATGTCAGACAGAAAATCACATTACAGTTTACATACTGATAGAAATTACTAGAAATTTATGTATCATGGCCGGATGTAGATGACAGTACTCAATCAATGCGAAATAAATACGGCTCGTATGCACAAGATTTTGTGTTCATTTGTGTCCTGTGTTTCTATTTCATATTGCAGACAGTTGGTTTTATCTTGACGAAACGCTTTATTGCTGTAATTATTCTAAAGATGAGAGAGAAAAAAAAGAGAAAAAACGTTCTCTGTTCGAGAGGGGGTTTTGAGGCGTAAAAAGGTTGGAGCAACAATCAATCAATAGCTGAGCTTAATATTCAGTTCTGTTTTCGAATTTTTGAAAATTGAAACCTGCTGATTTTGAAAAGATTGCCTGGAAAATTTATTGCATTATATCAAAGCAAGATAGCAAATTCAGGAAAGTTATTAGTGTAACAAACCCCTTGCTGTGATTTTGCGATTTTTAGCATCTGGCAAGTAGGTACCTACTATTATAGGTAAGCCAACTCAAGCACAAGGATCTTCTCTACACTCGCACACATCTCTCACTCGACAGTTGTTCGTACTTCACATCAACAGACGCTTTCTTAACAACCGTTTGCAAGTACTGCGCACAGCAGTGACAGCCATTGCCTGCCGGAGAGTCAAGCTCGACAGCTCCACAACACCAGTCCTTTGCAAAACCATAATACGATTCCAATCACTAAATAAGCAGTACATCCAATCTAATAACTTCATTAAATCTGATACTAGGTAATAACTGATAACTAGGCTTTGAGAAATAAAAGAGAGTTTTTATACGAGACAATGAGAGATAGAAACGATTTTTTATCGCACCCACACTACAGTCTTAACCTCGCCCCTTCGAACTACCCACCGCTTCTAAGCAATACACCACTTTTTAAAAGTTTTGCAGAAACAATATTTATATATACAAACAACAATATTGAGATAATATACTCAATGAAAAAGAAGAAAGTTTTTACATTCCACAAGCACAAACTATCCGTATCATATAGAAGCCAGCCTCTGCCGCTCCCACCATATAGGACCTTCTCTTTCTGTTTAAAAGAGGACTACCACCTGTTTTAAATAAATAATAGACTAATTTGTAGGGATCTGCAGAGGCGATGCCAGGCTTTAATGGAAAGAGGTTTTATATTAAACAATTTACAATTAGACACCTCCCGACATAAAAAGCAAAAACTATCCGAGTTGGATAGATACGAGCGTCTACCGCACCCACATACAGTCCAGACCCTGCTCCTTCCGTCTTCCACTTCTTCTAAATAATGCAGCACTTGATTAGATACGTAATTGTGATTGAAAAGAAGGGAGTTTTTTTACTGAACAACGTACAGCTACCCACTTTCCGATATGCAAACGAAAAATGATTCCAATTTTGTCCTAAAACGTGCCCATGCCCTTTTGTCCTACCACTTTTTTAAGCAATAACCACTTCTTTGAGTCTTCCAGAGGAAATCCAGACTTTGATGGAAAGAAGAAAGTTTTTACACAGATCAATGTACAGCTACACACTTTTCGACATACAAAGAAAAAACTTCGAATCTTACCCTAAGACGTCTTCCAACCCGACGTACGTCCTAAGCCCTAAAACCTTCTGAATCCTATGCAGCGTGACCTTAACGATAATTAAGTTAACTATTTAGTACATTATATTTATACATAATTATACACAAGCATACTTTCTGTTGAATCAACGAAAATTTAAAATTCACTTTAAGACGTGCTTCTTAGCATATAGTCGTCAAACAAAGGCATATCTACGCAGAAATACAGCCGACAGAAAATGTGCTGACTTCAAACCCTTTATATGAAACCCGTTGAGCTTATTTTATCTCGGTTTGAAACTGACTGATCGTACATAATAAATACCTGTAGTATGGTATGAAATTCATCCGCCAATTAAGCATTCTCAAACATTTTAAAAATAAATTTGATACCATTACCGACCTCAACGGTTGTATTTCACACGCGTGAATTCACTGGGTTTGAATTGTAAAAAGAGATTTACAAGGCAAAGAAAATCTCTTCTAACCATTGAAAAGGTTGAATCTTGAATTAATCAATTATTTAGTTATTTAGGATCTATTGTACAAGTTAATTATTTTTTTCTAGTCAAATAACAGTGTTATTTATGTAATAGTCTTTATTAGCACAATATACTTTTTATTTTTTTTTAAAGAGAAATTGCTTTCATCTAGATTGACTTCAATATTCCTCTTGAAATTGTGAAGTTGTGGCTAAAGCATGAAAGGCTTTAAAGTACACTTCACAACCCTTATTGAACGAGTGCTCCCTTGATGAGCAGCGAGATGTTTTTTCCCTCCCCTAAACGGATTCTCGTAATTAAAGACGGGTTTAATCTGCGACCCAGTTGTTCAAAAGCCTAACATCAAAAGACAGAAGGAAATGGATTTAAGTCAAATTCAAGCATTCCTGGAACAAGATCATATAGTGGATAGACGTTGTACTTGTAATGAATCAATGGTTAAAATCAAAAAGTGAGTTTTTATCGAAATGCAATGATTTAGGAAAAAGGAAATCATATTATTTAATCCAGTTTGGACCAAAGAGAAATTAGATAGCTATATGATTTAATAACTCGTTTATAAGCTG
This sequence comes from Cimex hemipterus, assembly GCA_039619505.1. Lineage (NCBI taxonomy): Eukaryota > Metazoa > Arthropoda > Insecta > Hemiptera > Cimicidae > Cimex > Cimex hemipterus. The sequence goes on along the minus strand of CM077105.1, from coordinate 2,782,851 downwards.
ACAAAAGAAGGTTTTGTTTACTACTCAACCCTGGCCTGGATTTAATTTCATAAAAGGAGAAATCTGGAAAACACAGTCCGTCTATGTTATGGGGCATTAAGGTTAAAACAGCCTGGAATCTGGAAGGAGACAGAAATCACGATAGAGACCAATTTCGGTCTTTCCAGTAATTCCAAAACTCTTCGAGAAGCTTTTACTCAAAAGATTAAACCCTCTCATAGAAAACATAGTCTCATACTAAACCATCGCTTTGGCTTTAGAACAAAGCACTCCTCAATAAATTAAGTGCACAGAATTACTGATATAATAAATTAAACTTAACTGTTTCTCCGAGTTTCTGGACGTGCCTAAAAACCTTTGATGAAATCTGGCGAAGGCTTAATACAACGTTTAAAAATCCTCCCAACGAAGGTCATATTGCGGTCCTCCTACGGCACAGAGATCTCATTGAAAGTAAAACAAGAGAACGAATACTTAGAGCATTTATCGTGGCCGGTGTTCCCCAGGGGAGTGTCCTAAGTCGATAATGTTTTTATTTTACAGCCGCCTACAGAAAATACAACTATAGAAACATTCCCCGGATAACACTGCAACTCTGTCAGTGGAAAATAGTATTTAAAGCGAGGCAAAACTGCAAAATAAGAGCAACCGGATTCACAGATGGACAAAACATTGTTAAATTAAAATAAATGAATATAAAATAAATCTGTACACATCAATTTTATAAACTGAAAAATCATGGAGAGTACGTACAATATAAATTGAAAAATAGTACCGACGCAAAACACAATGATCTGACTGTCATTTGTCAATCCAGATAACGCGATGGCACTCAATTTTGGAGCTTTACAAAAAAGAATAAAATAGCTAAGTTAACAAAATTTTAAAACAAAATATTAAAGAATGATGATGCCCCTTGGTACCGAAATTTCGAATAACTAACGAGACCTGAGGATGCTGCTCTACTTTACTGAGGCGACGCTGTAATATCCTCATAAATCCTTCCGAGGACAACTATAAAACGGCACCCTGTGAAACGACTGAAGAAGGCTAAGACGAACGACTTCCTACACTTCAGTTCAAACATGAAAATTAATAAGGACACCACATTAATAATTTTAAATATCATCGAAAATGGTGACATGTATTGCTAAAATAGTGCACTGACACGGTTGGTAGAATGCTCTTGGATAAGCTTGACAGTTTAGGTTTGGTGACAGTCGTTTGCGGTGGGTTTGGTTCTACCTCGCCAATAGAAATCTTAAGCATGTGTTTCTGAGTACATGATTACCTCAGCTATCCAAACCCTTGAATACCTACACTTGAACTATCGAATACCAAGGCGAAGAGGATGGTAGTGCAATGTTTGCTTCCTTTTCATGGAGAGCGATGATGCTCTGTCACTTTTGATGACGGTTTAATAGATTAAATGTTGCATATATAATTTATTAATATAAGTATACAACAAGAATAAAAAGTAAGAACAAGTTATTTTGTTTATTTACAAATCAAATGGTTTACTTTGCAAAACTTCTCATTTTTCCTAATTAAAAAAACATTGTTTTTCATTCATTCGCTTTTATCTCAGTAGTATTATTAATAGAGAAATTAATTTGCAAGGTTACGCTCAAAGAATCAAAAGTCACAAGCCTATCGACAAGGCACAATGATGTATGTACCTCTAGACCCCCTCCCATGGTCATATTGTGTCGGGCTTAACCCACTTCAGTAAAAGCTTTTTATAGTAAATTTATTTCAGCAAAGCTTTTAAGTCCCATTTAATTTCTCCTTGTCTTGCGAGAGTTTGTAACACGTTGAAGACGTTGCATCGGGGCCTTAATGGAAATCAGCGGTCGTACGTCGTGAACCGCTCTCAACCGCAATCCCAAAAGATAGCTTAATAGCTTTGCCTATGACTTATTTACTAACCGCGGAAAATTATCAAAGAAAGTAGTTTCAAATGGGTTTAAAATGCATATTTAACAATAATATGTGTAATTATGATTTTGGAAAATTTCAAACCATGGTAACCTTAGCTTATATCATAGATAAAAAAATTTTTCCCTGTCCATAATATCATTTTCAGTTCAAGCACATAAAACTAAATATACGATTTTTCTTTAAAAAAAAACAACTCCATAATAAAGCTTTTGAAGTTCATTTAGACATAATCTTATTTAATACGACTTTGCACATTTGTATCAACTTGGTCACTTTAAGGCACAAAAGAACTGACCAAGGCTTAGAGAATATTCGTTGAACCTGGGGAAATTTTATTCTGTCGACTTCAATCTAATTTAAAACCTGATGTAAAAGAAGGTTTGTTGCTTTAACATATCATACGAAGGACAAAAACATCAGTGAATAAGGCCATATCTACCTTTAAAGAGCAAAAATTATAAATTAGAAATGATTGAGAACTTTCTTTCCTTCAGGCCGTTACGACATACGTATTGCATACATAAACGGGAGAATTTATGTAAGAAATATTTATTCATCTGGATATACAAACTTAAACAGGGGACTGAAGGTTCAAAAGGTTCTCGAAAATAGAAATAAAAATAGGCTGATGGTGTGATGTCCTTCCTTCAGGCCTTCATTCATTACGAAGCTTACATAAGTGAATAAACGTTCATGAGAAACTTCATATTAAATTCCCCACATGTTTGCCAGCTATAAGACAGGCTTCCTATTGTTTATTCTGTTTTAGAAGAAATGTGCTATTATGTATAATTTAGCTTATTGGAAAAACCAAAGTACATTACAATATTTATACAAATATCGAGGTTAAATTGATTTTATTTTAAATTAAAATAGAAAATTTAAAAATGGAAAAGTAAATGGGCATTACTCTGAAACTCTTCTAGTGTTTTCCATATGTCCTGTCGTCCGTGTTGGGGGCACGAATTAAATAGGTGTAAGACAGCCTCAGTCATTCTTTATCGTTTTCATTAATCGTTCTAGGTTGGGCCGATGACACACGGAGCGGTTTTGACCGAAGCGATAAACGCTTCGGTCTTGGTAGGTGGTGACATATGCAGCGGTTTGATGTGCGTTTTGGCCGAAGAGGTTTTGTTTTCTCTCAGCTATTAAATGTATCCTACAGCAGTGCATATAAGCATTGAACGTTGCAAGGTGTTATTTTGCAGTTTGTATAACAAGTCCTGTTTAATAAATATAGCTTTTTTCAGTTAAATTGGTACTTTTTTCTACCAATTTAATACTTTTTCCAACGAAATTAGTACCCTTCCCAAGCAAATTAATACGTTTCCCGAGCAATTTAATAATTTTCAAATGGAGTGGGGTAAAGGGGGATATTGAACATAATCATACTGTCAAGAAACGAAATTTATTACTGAAAATAAGAAAATTAACAAAATTAACCTTTTATTTCAAAATCAATGCAGAGGACATCCAGCAACCGCTGATGGTTATTTCAGTTTTACATCGATGACAAAATTGGAGCAATCTGTAGAATTGATGGTGTTGACACTGAAACTAATCACTTCTGCAATGTCCCTCCTGGATGATGCCTTTTTTAGAAAAAGCATATTCAGCTGGGTTTAACATTGGGGAATATGGAGGCAAGTACTTGATGGTGTGAGAAAACGATTCTACAAGATTGCATACATCTTACATTCTGTGAATGGCTGCATTATCCATTATCGGAATAGAGTGTTCAGCTCCATTCATTAAGTTTCTCGCAAAGATCATGTAGGAAATTGCAAAATAAATTACTGTTACAGTTCGCCCTACTAATTACAGAATAATGTACTACCTGCTGATTATTTTAGAAATATATAATCCTCCGTATAAAGGCATCGGCCAGGAGGGTTTTAGGTGGGACAGCTGCAGAACACGACATTGCAGAAATAATTAGTTGCACTGTCAACACCATCAATTCTACAGATTGCAATTTGGTCATCGATGTGATACTGAAATTACCATCAGCGGTTGCTGGATGTCCCCTGCATTGATTTTGAAATAACAGGTTAATTTTATTAATTTTCTTATTTTCAATAATAAATTTCCTTTCTGGACATTATGATTATGTTCAATATCGGATGAAGAGATTCGTCTGGTGTCTCTGTACCATTGTTGGAAGAAGAGAATGGAAAAAAACACAGGAAAATGTGGGTTCATCCAATTGTCGAGAAGAGAAGAGAAAGAGGGCATTTTCAGAGATGAGGAAACACCCTGAAGAATTTTTTGACTTTACAAGGATGTAAATGGGCAGTTTTGACGAGTTCCATAGTAAAATAAAATGCCGTATTACAAATCTTTTTCTCCACGTCTATTTTTTGCATCTTAAAAGTAAATTCGAAAACTCACAATCAAACAACCCTTCAAGAAAGTGAGGTACGAACAGCTCGAATAAACGCCACGTGTGTCAGGGTTGATGCAATACTTGTGTACCACTCACCGCCTGGCGTTTTCAAAACCGACGCGTTGGGTCGTCTCCACGACCGACCGACTCGGTTTGAAAACCGACAGGCGGTTACGACCGCTACGTCTGTCAGGCGCAATGCAACAACAAAGAACGACGCACCGACTCGATTTTTCTCGCGGTAAACGTTTCGGTCAAAACCGTTCCGTGTGTCATCGGCCTTGGGGTAAGATGCTAAGCGATTGTTGTTGAACCTTTGGCAAAGCCACATAGGATTTTCTTTTTTCTTTGAATGGACTGAATCACATGGTATACACGGATAAAAACTTCTTGGAGCTTTGGTTGCCGCACCAGTTTAAACGTTCACATGGCGCTCATCACTGTAAGGTAAAGGACCCGGGTTCAGATCCAACGGCCCTGCATTCGAACCCAACATACAATTTTCAAAAACACCGACCTTTGAATCTTCGAACTTTCTATGTGCAGATCCGGATGCCGCTTTAATACGTTCGATTGTAAAGGATCTATAAACAACTATTCACGTCGTTGATAATAATTGTTTCAACAATTTGTTGGATTCGTGAGGAACGGTCAGGAAATGAAGTTTTAAAAAGAAGACCTTTTAATTATTTTGACGATGTTTCGACCTTTATTCGAGTTACCTTCAGTGCTTAAGCGAATTGCAAAACACGTTGATTGGAAAAAATACGATACATAAAACATTCAAATTTAAATGTTGAACCAAATATTTCATACTCATATAAAGCGTGGTCTTCTCTTGTAATATTATATTGGGTTTGTGTGAAAGTCTAGTGAAACATGAATTTGTATTCTGTCGTTTTTGATGTGTGGATTTCGACAGGGTGGGGAACGCTGTATATCTGGGAAATTTTCTTTGATCATACCCAGTTTTTAACTCCAAGGACGTCTAGAATGGAGGTTTTCTGGAGCGGATTGTGATTCGAGGTTATTCCAATATTAGAAAAGATGTGTGGTGATTAGTGACCGTTAATCGATAATTATTTAGAAATCGTTTGATGCGGTCTGGTGTGATGTAGGTTTCAGAAAAACATTTTCTTTATCGGGCCGATGTTTCGATCCTTATGAGATCATCTTCAGGGCTCAAAGTGTTTGTCTTCTATGTAATTGTGCCATTCTTGCGTGTCGTGTTGAGAGTGCCCTGAAACCTACATCACACCAGATTTCTAAATAATTAGAAAAGATGTTAATTATTAAATACGATAACGAAGAAAATGGAAATATAAAGATACAGTGTAATAGTTTATTTGCTTTTATGATGTTGGTGTAGCTATGGCCGAGTTAGCATGTCTCTGTTCTGTAATTAATGCTGTGTGTGTCTTTGTTAATGTAAATCATTTCTAGAAAGTTCTGTTTGTATTTGTTTCTTTTCACTGTTTAATATTTGTATTTTGTCGAAATGAAAGTTGGATTGTTTTTAAAATTGGTGTGTAGCCAATGTTGTGGAAAATGTCGATCTGTTGGTGTTGTAAAAAAAAGTTTAAATTATAAAAAAAAAATTGAAAACTATTTTAATGTGTCTGAGGATAGAAATTTACTTAATTTGTATGACAATGTGTGGGCGAATGTAATGGAAATTTATAATTTGTCTTGTGTGATTGGGTTGATGATGTGTTGTGCACTAAGGATGTTTGTGTATGCTAGGTTAGATTCCGTTGATTATGTTTTTAGGGTAGCTGTTATTATGTTATTTGTGTTTGATATTGTGATCGACTTATGTTTAATTATCTACGACCAAAGAATGGGATAACAAAAACAAACGTAAAATCCTCCAGCACAGAATGGAGCCAAACAAAACAAATGGAGAACTGGATAAACTCTAGCGGCGATAGACACAGTATATTTATGATGAATGAACACTCACCAAGACTGGAAAACTCTCTGCTGCAATTGGAGAAGGCTGGACTCAGAAGAGTGGTAGAAGTACCAACTGGTCACTGGCATCTGAGAAAACATCTACACAACAGGGGCATATATAACTATGATCCCTTCAGCAGATTATTCAAGAAGGAAGAAACAGCCACCTATATTATCTTCAATGCGAAACAAAAGCTCAATGGAGATTTAACATAGAGTACGGAAAAACTTAGGGAATGAAATTGTAGCAGCGACAGTCAATGACCTGATACTACTAAGAAGAAGGATTGAGTCTATTGCACTGAACTAGAGAACTAGGAAGATACACTAAGGCAGAAGACGGCAGTTCCTGGGGATCCCAACCCCCTTCCTTGCTAGTATCCTCATTACCATTACCATGATCAAAGAAAATTTTCCAGATTTACCGCGCCGCCCAACCTATCACAGCAGAATACAAATTCACTTTTCACAACACTTTCGCACAAAACCAATATGACACTACAAGAGAAGCACCACACATTATGTGAGTATGAAATACTTGGTTCAAAATTTATATTTACATCAGTATTGAATTTTTTCCATCAGATCTTTTGCAATACACCCAGGCCCTGCAGATGACTCGAATAAAGGTCGAAATAACGACAAAAAAATTAAAAAGGTGTTTTTCTAAACTATCTCATTGTTGACTTCTCTTCACGAATCCAACCAATTATTAAATAACCGGTCACTAAAAAAACACAAATTGTTTAAATTTTAACCGGCCTGCGATTGTTCTTATTGTTAAATCGAATTAATGAAATGATCAATCGTACTGTTATACGTTATATCTGCACTGTATAACCTCCTTTGCTGTTATGTTTTCTAAAAATAGAACAATAATATTGTTTTATTAGATAGTTCTCTTCTTTTTCTATTTTAATTTTGAAAAATATGCGAATAAAAAAGCCCAGGGGCTTAACCACGACCCAGATCTCGTTGGTGACATTCTTAGGTCTCTGCTCGGGATACTACATCTGGAGGCCGTACACGAGCACATTGAAAAGTATTTTTCCAGTACTTTAAAAAAAAAATCAAACTTTTCTACATTTACAGTGTGTACTTTTTCTCTGTTGACAGATAAAAAAGACGTCAAGGAAGAAACTTGAATGAACTCCGGTCATAACACGTTTAGAATTTGCGTTTTGTAATATCGATAAAAATAAATAGTACTGACAACTGTTTTCGTCAGAAATAATACTGAATTTATATAAGAACTTGTATCTACACTGATGGATAAACTTACCACTGAACTTATTTAGTTAAAAACTAAATCCATTTCAATTAATCCGGTCAATTATGACTACAAAATACCTGTATGAGTAATTAAATCCATTATTTTCCTACATTAAATACAGATATTTAGGTAAAATACATAGTAAATAATGCTTTGTACTGATTAATCCCATTTATTAAAAAAGTATCATTACATTCTGATATGCCTAAAGATCACTTTGAATTCATATTTTTCTTTTGTTGGTTTAATTTAATATATATTTTTTTTTTAAATATTACTCAATGGCTCCAGTTAGGCATTTGTGTGAGTATAAGTATCAGTTTCATAACATTATTAGAGGAAGGAGACAGCCAGCATGAAGTCACTAGGAGACGGAGTGTACATTTTTTCAAAGGGTTTTCGTTGCTTCAGAGAAACAGAGCTTCACACTAGAAGGATCAACCTAGGTTATCATGTATTCATCAGGCTCTACGAAACCTCAGCACTAGGGGAAATGAGATAAATCTGATTCAGACAATTCTGAAATGTTTCAATTTCCTCCAGGAATGTAAGAAGAAGGCTCAAAGAAAATAACCTAAGGGCTCGGCACATGGCTCATGATCCTTTTCTTACCACATTTCAGAAAATGGCCATGCTTCTATTCGTACAGGGAACTTGTGGATTGGACAATCGAAGATTGGAGACAAGTTCTCTTTAAAGGCTAAGTGAAAATTGGCCTTTGGTCTTCAGATTGGTTTAATTTCATACAGAGACACTCAGGAGAAAGGTACAAAAAAAGTAGGTAGGCTGTATGGTTCCTCAGGTGCCATTCCATGGTGGGTTATAGGTTCTGGGATGGCATTTCATTGGACACCCACACCGAATTGTGTGATCTCTAACTTCAGAAGAACAAGCTGATTCAAGATGTCTACCTGAATTAGGTTGGAATTAGTGTGGCCTGCTCAAAGTCCAAATCTGAACACAATCGAACACGTTTGGGACCAATTTAAGCAAAAAGTACAACAGCGAGACCCAGATCGTAAAACACTAGAAACGATGTAAAGGCTGTTCTTGATAGTTCGGAAAGAATTCGTTAGGATTTTATCAGAAATCTTTTCCAAGGAATTTAACGGAAGAGATTCATGCCAGAAGTGAAAATACTCTGTAATAAAGGGGACAATTTTTTTTATTTGTTTATATTGTTTTCTTTATTCAATATTTTTATTTATTTTTTAATATTTAAGGGTAGTGTGTAAATTTTGTCTGTCAGTGTATAACCTCATAATGCAGTGTACTATATACAGTTAAATCACTGTCCATTTTCAACTGTAGTGTATAGGGTGTGCTGGTATACTGATGAATCAATGCCCGCATAATATAATAATTTAAAACATAAATGAAATTAACGTTCTTGTAATAGTATACAGAGAGTCAGGCAAACTCAGAGGGCACAATTGCAATCTAGGCTAAATTCCTTACAGATTTCAACTTTTCAATGAAGGCTTTTCATAGTTAAGTCATAATCATTTGAAATGTAATTCAAGGTGTTTTCCCCCTCATACCTGGTGCTTTTGTCCAGTGCTCAAATTTTTCTTTCTCAACCAATTTTTACAGTTATAACTTAAGCACATAGTAGTGGTTCTGAGTTGGTCAGCTTGTTTATTTCCTTTAATACTTTCACATCTCGGAACCCACTTTAAATAATATTTTCAGCGACTAGGCAGTCCCACACTAGTTTGGTGTTAAAAACAACAAACAGATTTAGTGCCTTTATAGCAGTCTAAGAGGTTGTAAATCTGTGCACTTACATATTTTTCTTTATTAACTCCTGGGTACAGATTGTATTACATGGACCTCAGCCTGGAAAATTTTTGGGATTTGTACAATAGGCTTAGCTGGCGTATTTTTCAGCCCTTTTACCTCTACACCTACTCCCTGTCCCATCTTCAGTCTATCTGTGTACCGTATTAGCACCCACTCCTAAAATTCTGGCTACCTTTCTTCCAAAGGTCTCTATTATCTGTGACCACTTGGAAATGTATGTCATAGTTGACTTTTTCTTCACATTGTCAGGGACCCTTATGGCCATCTCATTTATTTTATTTCATTCCGACTTTTGTGGTGGCTCTTTATTCTAAATTTATTTCCTTGTATCTCAGGAGCCTTGGCATTCTCAAAACCCAGCTGTTGTACAGAAATATTTAAGGGTGGGAAGCCTACTGCAGTTCAATGCCTACTTCATTGCTATATTAAGACCCGCTAGTCTTTGGAGACATTGTAGCTTCTTCTGTGTCTCCTTGTTCCTGGACACCAACCTAGAAATCCATATCTGACCAGCGGTGTGATGTTGTGATGTATAGTATACATCTTGGTGTGTATTCTCCATTTTTTTTTTTCATAACCTCAGACCAATGCTTGATAGAGCCTTTGCTGTATGCAGAACGTAGCCTATGAGTTTTCTCCATAGACTTATGTCAAGGATTATAACCTAATTATTTTGTTTCTATGGAAAATGTTAAGGCTTTGTCTTTTATATTGAGTGCTTCCTTATTATTGTAAAAGGTATGAAATATTTTCTTGAGGTTAATATATAAACCAATTTTCTCACACAATCTTCATACTAAATTTATGGCATTTTGTATTTGATTTATCAGACTATCATCGAATTTCATTTATGATTGTTACCAGGTCATCTCCAAAACCCTTGATACAGTATTCTGTACTAATTATTTGTTCTTCTATTGTAATTCTGTTTGTAATTTCTTTAATTATCTATTTCTGTTTTATAAGTAATCTATATATTTTCTTTCCTAAGTAATTATTATGTATTTTTAATAGGCTTTGTCTACGCAATAAATAAATGCTTATTGGTCGAAACACAATATTAGTTAACAAACCTGAAACTGCAAAATAAAAATTCAAATTACTATTTATATGTTTAATTGGTAATTTTTGTTCTGAATGGTTGTTCAGAAGCATTCAGATCTTTTTTAGGAGGATATTTCAACTACAAGGTTGAGAATAAGTTCAGGGCCTATATATGGTCCTGCAGATCCTTTGCAGATATTTGCTTCTTTATGGGGTGGTGTTAGCAAAAACGTGGGTATGAGAATAGGTTTTCCCATATCAAGAAGAAAGTTCTTTAAAAGGAAATTACATGTAACTTTACTTTTTGAACAAAATACTCTTCAGTGAAAATAACTTAAAAACAATAATTATTCAGATATTGTGAGATGCAGTCTAGTGTGATGTAGGTTCCAGAAAAACATTTTCTTTATCGTGCCAATGTTTTCATCTTTTATTGAGATCATCTTCAGGGCCTGGGATTTACATCTCAAATGTATATTAATACAATGTAAGCAATGTTTGTAAATCCCAGGCCCTGAAGATGATCTCAATAAAAGATCGAAGCGTTGGCCTGATAAAGAAAATATTTTTCTGAAACCTACATCACACCAGACCGCATCTCACGATATCTGAATAATTATCAATTAACAGTCACTAATCTCTACACATTAAAAAACAATAATAAAAACAGCAGTAAAAATTAATTGTAAAAATACTCAATATACCAGGTATGTTTATGAAACTATTTAAACTAGACTTACCTACCTTTTCATCATCATGCTTTCAATTTGCAGGATTACTGTTTTACTGTTCCTGTATTCTTTATTTGTGTTCAAATCTGGGAAAAATGTTATTGGCTTTGATGATAATGATGAATGGGGACTATAAAGTGAGGGGATTTATTCCCCAAGCACTGCAGCATTCTGGTTTATTGTTATTTTCTTAGTACAGTCAATCAGCTTGATCCCTTTCCCAAGAGGTCATTGACTGTCGTAGATCCCCTGGGTTTTCTTTGATCCTAGGTTAATTCTTCAATCATTGCTTCACATTCGAAGTGATATGGGTGTTTCTTCCTACTAATTGCATAACATACAAATTGTCCATCATGTTATGACCATGTTGTGCAGATGTTTTCTTCAGTGACCGAGAAATAGTCTCACTTCTCCGAGCTTAGCCCTAAAGCAGTGAGTTTGCCACTCTTGGTGAGGGTTGTTTGAGCACAAGCTTTGGTGTCTAGCACCCATAGAGTTAATCCAGGTTTCCTTCGGCCTTTTTATATCCATTACATGATGTAGGAGTCTGTTTAGTTTTGTTATCCCAAGACTAAGTTCAAGGCTTCAAGGCCTTGCAGATCCTTTTCTGGTCAAAATGTCCCCGTTTTCGTTACTCAAAATTCTCTTGTGTCCTGGTATCCAAGATGTCAGATTGTTTCCTCAAGGTTTGCACATTTTGGATGCATTCATTGACAAGTTTTGATATGATTTTGAAATTTAATAGCTGCTTGACTGGCCGACCGTCATATCAACCCTCGGGATACCGGTGCGGTGCCCATTTGTAACTATGTTATCGGGTTGGAACGCAGGGCCATTGGATTCGAACTCGGGACCTTTATCTTTCAGAGATGAGCACAGTATCAGTGCCTAAACCGTTGCCCTTTTTTTGACTGGGTTTTACTAACTTTCAATGATGAAAATATAAATGAAATTCAAGGGGGGAAAAAAAGGGAAAATTTTTGTCTCTTTGTCTGGCAAAAGGGGTTTTCGACCGTGTAGATTGTCGAACTCGGCTACTGTGCGGACTGCCGATCTCACTGCCCGACATCTCTAATTGTAATATTTGGTCGATTTTTCGTCCAGGTACCGCATAACTGAGTCGGTCGGTGAATTTTAGTTTATCTTTAGACATATTTTTATTTTAATCAGCCAAATACGTGGAAAAGTTCAATTTGTATTATTAGTTTTTAAAATATAAACTGAGAAAGCTCTCGGCGCCGAAGCAGCAAAGCTCAAACAGTGGATCTGCAATTCTGCATGTAGAAACGTGGCCAGTTTATCCATTCCGGGTCGGTCGTTGGACAATTTATTAAATTCCTTAATAAATAATTATCATTAAAAAAAGTGGAGTTGTTACCGTAAAATAAGTTTTTACAAATAAATCGATTACTTCCAACAGAAGAGGCTTAAGTTTATCGCAAACTACAAAGTTTTAACAGTGACGCAGGTTTGGTTCGTAAGTACTTAAGTGGTCAGTCAAATACCGTAAATATAATTCAAGCATTTTTAATGTGTAGTATTCAATATTAAGTTTTATTATCATAAAAAAAGTCGCTTAAGCTCAAGAAACTGTTCTAATTGTTCAATTCAAGTCTTTATTAAACAAAATATTACTTTTAGATGTCGGCAAGTATGGAGGTGGAAGAAGATGGTTCAGTAGGTAATGAACTTGTGGATGATCAGGTTGGAGGCGAGGACGGTAATGTTAATTGTGACGTTGAAGAGGAGGATGCGACCAGTATGCCTGATCAGCAAAACTTGCAAGAGGACGACCTGAGAGTGTTTCACGTCTTGGACGAATATGTATATTCAGATGTTGAAAAGTGTGAGACTGCGAATAGTTCTGACAGTGACATCAGCGACAATGAGATCGAAGCGATGCTTGAAGAGGGTCTCGAGAAGGACGCGATGAAAACAGTCGAGACACAACTCAACGGTGATGGCGCCAAGCCGGTCCAATACAAGGAGCACAAAGTGGTCACGTTGGAAGAGCTCGGATACAACCATTTTGACCTCCTGCCAGAAAGCTGGGTACAGATCACGCACAAGTCTGGCATGCCGCTTTATCTTCACAAGCCTACGAGAGTCTGTACGTTCAGCAGGCCATATTATCTAGGTCAAGCACGGGCCAGAAAACATGCTGTGCCGTTGAGCGCCATACCTTGTTTGCAGTATAGAAAAGCCCTCGAGGAAGAGAAAGCTTCAATGCAAGAAAATGCTAAAGAAACTGATCTGAATGGGCTTAGAACAGCAAAAATAGAAACAGCTGAAGAGAATAAAGCCTCACAATCACTCGGGCCTTTTGCTATCCAGCAATATTGTAAAACCCTCTTCCGCTTTAAGACGAGTTCCAGATTGAGATTTGTTTCTTGGTCTGACCGTAGGAGGTTTGTTAAAGCTAAAAGAATAGAAAAACAACAAAGGCCGACATTCCCTGATGATACCAAATTGATCAAATTCCCAATTCAGAACCCAGAGGATGGTCCAGATGCAAAGCCAAGAGGGGAGTGGATTATGAATCCCAATGGGAAAAGCTACATATGCATTCTGCATGAATATGTTCAACACGCTTTGAAAAAGCAACCTACATATGAATTTAAAGCACTGGAAAATCCAGCAACTCCGTATTCTGCTACAGTAATAATAAATGGCATGCGTTATGGCTACGGAACAGGGACTAGTAAAAAGCAAGCAAAGTTGGCTGCAGCAAGGGCCTCTCTTGAAATTCTTATTCCAGAAATGAGGGAGAAGATAAGAAATGATAAAAAACAAGGGACCAAGACAAGTGGATATTCAGAGGAGGACGAAGCGAGCTTGTCGATCTTTGATGAGATCAAAATACAAGATCCACGAGTGGCTGAGTTCTGTGCCAAGACGACTGAACCTTCACCATATTCCATTCTCCTCACCTGTCTCCAGAGGAATTTTGATACAAAAGAAATGCCCATCGATTACAAAATGAATGCCCTTCACCGTCAGACTAATGAGTTCATCATGACAGTCGGTTCGCACGTAGCGAGGGTTGTTTGCAAGAACAAAAAAGAAGGGAAGCAGAGAGCTTCACAGGCGATTCTACAAGTGCTACATCCTCATATCACATCTTGGGGTTCACTCTTGCGGCTCTACGGCAACCGTTCAACACGCAATGTCAAAGAGAAGAAGCAAGAGGAACAGGAGATCACCATGCTCCAGAGCAAGGCGTCCCTCAATTCCCCCAACTATGCCATACTTGACAAGCTCAAAACAGAAATGATGAAACTCCACAAGGAGAAGACGGAAAAGAAGCCAATCGGTATTTTCATCCCCCCAGAGGATGTTTCCCTCCCGACGTCTGGGACACAGCTCAATAAGATCGAACTGTAAAAAGTTGTCGATTACGGTCGGCCAGGGTAGTCGGCGAAATCAAAACAATGTTTGTCGAATACTTTGACCCACTGTATATCTTCAATGATTTATGACTCTTTAACAACACCGTAAGTCTACACAAAGGTACGTAAATCAATTCCTTTGTAGGTCCTAGTTGCTGACTAGATTTTTTTAACAATTCCACAATATTAGTTATAATTTTACAAACTTTAGATAATAACTGACTGTTTTAAGTAAATTTATTAAAGGGAAAACTTAAAATATGGCAATAATACAATACAACTGATAAATTGTCTCTGTTTGAAATTTTGATGGAGAAAAAAAAGCATCTGTGATTCAATTGTTAACAAATTTGTGAAAGGATGTTAATTTTTATTTAAATCTTGTACTGTTGAGGTACCTAGTCTATTTTTATAATGAAATATCTTGTCATAAATATTTAAATTTAAATTGATTAGGCCATAATGCTATGCCATTTGTTATTAAGCACCTATGAAACTTTTCAAAATTAATCTAATCGCTTAAACTTAGTTGAGATGTTCAATATGAATGTATATAATACATATATGTCAACAATTAAATGGTCTCTTTAGCTGTAATTTATTATTTTCCATCAATCATACCATCCTTTTCTAAATCTGCATTTAAAAAATAAGAACGCCTACCGATTATTAATTAATTAATAGGTGAAACATTGAAGGTATTGAAGCAGTAGACCAGCCATCCCCATCATTTTTACTGACTTTGAATTTATTAATTAATTGTGAAACTTTCAATCGTAATTCTATTAATTAAATTATTATAGTTCATTATGCAGTAATATTCAATTTTTGACACTTGACTGCATCCTCTGCTTGACCATTTTTGATTAAATGTGGTGGAATCCAGTTTATCACTTAAAATAGTCTGGTCTGTAAATGATATTTTTAATATTCAAGCATATTAATATAAGACGCAAGAGGCACCACGAAGCCAGGTAAATGAAGTGGACAACCCTGTTTGCTCAATTTGGGTATGCAGTTGAATAAAATATTCCTACAATAATTTTTCTTTTAATTTATATATCTATAAATTTAACCTTTAAGTTAAAAAAAACAACAAAAAAATCACTTGCAGTTGCGAAAATTGGACTGTGAACCCTGACATTTTTATACTTTATGATGCGACCCTAGAAATTTCCAAGTGAATTTTTATGAAGTGGTGGGAGAGTAGAAAAAGTACAGCAAAGAGGATACAGGCTGCATGCACAGCATCCAGAAGGACAGTTGGCATGACGCACTGTTGTGTAAATAAGTATAGTTTATCTGAAGTAATATTGAAAAAAGACATTGAATGCAGAAATTTTAAAAAAAATTCACACGTGTTTTTATTAATGTACAATATTGAAGTATTTATAATTTGGTTGTTACCAATCATTTTCACCTATCTATCTGTGTTTGTCTATCAGACTCAAAATTAAGATGTAATACACTGAAAGGCCAACAAACTATCAATCCATTTTTTGTTTTTTTAATAAATACAATCTTTATAAATTTTTTTTTGTTTACTGGATATTTTTAAAGATAAATATAGGCTATCTAAATAAAAAATTAAGCAATAAAAAAACAAATATTTCGCTATGAAAACAAAAGAAGAAAATATGCAATTAACTATGGACTATTTCTTCCTCTTGCATTGATCACAGTTGCATTCGACATGGCATCAAATTTATGAGGTTTTCAATGTAGTGGTACAACTTAAGAAAATAATACCATGAGAACGTTAGAAAGCAGCTCAGCCAATCAAACAAAATGGTACTGGGGTGTCTTGTAAATATATTTAAAATGCTATGGGCGCCGAAATTCGAACCCAGAACTGCTACCATGACAAATACGAGTCGGAAGCCCTAATCAGTCACTGCCGTCCCCCAATATTAGCTTGTATATTTTAAAATGTAATTATGGTTTGAAAACTACCTCTGAAGATGAGAAGCCAAAATGATGCTAAGCAAAACAAGTTCTACAGAAAGGACCAAACCATACAATTTTCGGATGAACATGCAGCAAAAAGTCAATGGTAGAGTTTGGAACAAGCAAAGCCACAACTAGCCATTTAAATTTGAATGACATGTACAAAAAAATCCTTTATTTTATATTATTTTAAACTAAAAAAGTTCCCAAAACACTTCTGGTTAATGAGTCTCCACTGTACTTGTTATATAATAATTTTAATTTAAGAAGTTACGGGAAGTGCTGGTTTTCAAACCCGAAACTGCTAGCATGGCAAATATGAGTCAGAGGCCCTAACCACTTGGTCATCGCATTCTGTTTATTTATTTTAGATGAAAATGTTGAGAAAAATGTTGCAATGTGATCAAAAACCTTAAAGTACGGCCTTTTAGATCCAAATTATATTTAAATTTCTTATAGCATATTTATTAAATAATTACTGAAATAAACGCATATTGCAAATCGAATATTTGGTTAATTTTGAATGTTATTCGCTTTTGAACAATTACAGAGTGAAAAATATTTAAGGACTTATAGATTTTAGAGTGTTGGATGGTCAAATGCCATAGGAAACGAGCCAGTTTAGAAATGATGACATCCTACTTTAATCAAAAATGATGCAGAATGTACATAACTGAAAAAATATCAAGATGATCGTGGTTACTAAAATTGTGGAAATGTAAAATATACACCTACCATTTTTTTTTTTTTAACATGGCTGGCAGGCTTGATCGTCTCTACTCATCATGACCTGTTTGCTCTGTGAATTAATTAAAAACTGCTGAAGAAGGCAAAATGACAGACCAGGATGATCAAAGATATAAGCCGTATTTTTCATAAACTGCAAAAACAATCGATCTGTAGGAAGATTGAAGGATTTTCCAAAAGAAAAAAACAAAAACACATCTTATAAAGATAGATTTACATATATTTTGAATATATATACCTTCATTTATAATTATTGCTTTGTCTCATTTGTTTTAATTTATATTGTTACATATATTTATACATATATCACTTCTAAAACTTGCTAGTTAATCATTTATAAACCTGGATAACTATGTCATCCTTAACTATGGGTACCCAGCTTCCCATGATTTGCTTGGCTGGGATTAAAAACAAGAACTGGGATAATCAGTACGATTTTTCAATGACAGAAAAAATAATCTCTGTAAAAAAAAAATCCAGGACATTCTCACTTTTTTAATTTACCATTTTCTCCTAGAAAATGTTTGAAAAAGATTTTCATTATATATTTGTATGATAAAAATAAAGCAATGACACAATTGGTGCAAAGCCCCTATTGGGTTTTTGTTTATTCTTATTTTTTAAACGATGAATTCTCTTTATTTTTAAATGTTATTAATTATCTAGGGTTTGGCGAATTAAGAGGACAAATCCGCCAAACTGGGAAAAAAATCTACAAGATTTTTTACACACATTGGAAGACGTATTTTTATTCATCTCAGGCAATCTTAACTATTTTAGAAAACAAAATCTGACAGTTTGAACCAAATTAGGCTGTTTCTGAGGGAAAATTTTAAATTTATTGTGGATAGAGAGAATTTTAGGCCCTCTAGGTTTAAGCGTAATTTTTTTTAATGTATAATTTTCAATTTCAATTAACACAATTTTGAACATTTTAAGAATTATTAATAACTATTAATAAACATCTGCCTCAAGTCAATGACAAACAATATAAATACACTTTTTTTTGTACCCTCAAGCTTATTTTTAAGGAGCAAAAACTATAATAAATATTAATTTTTGATTTGGCAACCGAGAAGGGAAGACTTTTAAACATTAAAATTATCATCGCCTTACCTACAAAGTTTACATTTTGAAAGTAAAAAATGAGGAAAAAACGACAGGTCAGCCTTGCCCAAAAGTGAATACTAAGCGCTAAGAAAGTTTGCATCATATTGCTCAGGAAAATATAATCTATTTTAATTACTTTTCAACTTTATCGACTACAAATTTCTTTTCTTCTTGTTCATAGTTTATATGTATACAATGCACTTACACGAGTGCCTAAGATAAAAGACAAGGCGTGCTATTTAGGCTTAATTTACATACAAAAATTGTGTTTTGTACGTTTAAATCTGATTGAATAGTTTTATTTATATACAAGCTTTAAACAGTAATCGTTTAAAAGGTTTATGTATGTTCTGTCAGTCAATTCTAAAAATTAAGAGCTACGCGGCGTTACTTTTATCGTAAAGTCTGTTAAATTACATTTTATGACGTTTGTAAGTCCCATGAATGGTTTATATATGTAAATATATATATTTTTTGTTGGCATTGAATAATAATCACTGTCAGTGGTTTTCATTCCCAATCCAAAACCGCTTGCCAATTAAAATTCACAAGAGAAGTAATTCCCACCGCCTTAAGTGTTGAAAAATACCATATCCTTCTGAAATTTTTTGCTTATAAGTATAATTAAGTTTCGATAACCTTTCGAGGTATTTAAAATTTCTAAAACGAGCCGATATCCCATGATTAAGCGGTATCAAAACAATTCAATCACTATACGAGATTAACAAGCTTTTTTTTTAAAATATTACAAGAACGATTACTATTGTCGGGTTATTCAAACCTACATCGAGGTTCATTATAAGAATTAGTCGATGTGAGTTTATATTTTTACATTATTTTAAAACAAATTCAATTTAGGTTAAATAAATTTTCTATAATTACGGAACTATCGAATTGAATCAACTTTTTTTTTAGCAATAGACAATTCATTCTTCAAATTTGCGGCCTAAACCTCAATTAAACATAATATAGAAAATCCCACTTTTGTTTCTTTTCCGATTTTCTTTTTCGGCAACCCCTGAAAAAAAAATTGATACAACTCGATTTGGTCAATTTTCGTAAGTCTATTTGGTTGGTTTTGGTGTTCAGCAGAATGCACGGTTCCTCAAGGAACGCCGCAGAGCCCGAAGTACTAAACACATCAAATTCTACAAGAATAATTTTCATATCGTTTTAACCTACGTAACATTTTTTTTT
This sequence comes from Cimex hemipterus, assembly GCA_039619505.1. Classification (NCBI taxonomy): domain Eukaryota; kingdom Metazoa; phylum Arthropoda; class Insecta; order Hemiptera; family Cimicidae; genus Cimex; species Cimex hemipterus. The sequence continues at coordinate 2,763,327 of CM077105.1, read as the reverse complement.
TTTTTTTTTTTTTTTTTTTTGTCCTCTCGATAACTAATTTTCCAAGACATACTAAGTCTTCGATTAAAATCCCTTGTCATCGTTTCATTTGACACTTGACAATAATAGAAAAAACATAAAACAAAAACACTTTTCATTTTTATTCTTAGTACAAATTCAACAGAAAAACACAGAATGATTGCATCAAAGTTTTAACATTGATATCACATTTCTTCAAGACTTTTTCTGTTAATTTTTTTTTTTTTTTAAAGATATATAATATTTGTTTTCCCGTGTTTAGACTTTCAGTTCTTATGAAAATAATCTTCGAGTCGAAAAATAAAAATAAAACTAAAAAGAAAAGAAGAAAATTTCAAAAAAATTCTGGTATCCCTTTTTTTCTTCCTTTCTCAAAACAAAACAAAAAAATAAAATTGACTTAGAAGACCCCGATACTTTCTCCTGTATGTGTAAAGTAACAAAAAAATGTTATTAATAAATTTTGTTTTTTCTTATTACATTTCACAAAAAATCAACAAGTTTAACATTTTAAAATCATCTTTCGAAGAAACAAAATGGAAAAAATAAAAGAAAAAGAAAAAATACTGAACAAACTCAACAAATTCAACAGCCTAATTAATAATAATATTTCTCTTTTCTATTTACATTTGTAATAATACATAATAAATTTTTTAAATATATTGTAAATGTTTTATATATATTCTTAATATTCATAGAGTTAACTCTTGACTCTAAATATCGTTTAACAATTTCTTTTTGGCTACACTATCAATCACTAGTGTTACTCTGTTTTTATTGATTTCCTCCCGTTTGCTCACATAAAAGCTAGAATAAATGTCACAGCCGCTGAAAAAGCACAAAAATCGTCCCGAACAAACATCGAATCTGCAATGACTGTCAAAATAATGATTTTTTTTTTTTCGTTTAAATATTTAACAATTGTCTTAATGAATCGATAAACATGAACAGTGATTCAGACGTTAATGTTTGTGATTTTCCAGCTTTGCAAGGGGTTCAATGAATTGAATTAAAAACATCTAAGTTTTGAATTCTTCCCCCTGATATAAAATAAACAGCCTAAAACAAGGAAAGGATACCAAAAAAAAAAACAGAGTAAAAATTGGTTACGTTTCTAAAATTTTTTTTTAGAAAACCTCGAGTTTTTCCTCTTTTTAAATAATATAACCGCTACGAAATGAAAAATAAAAAATGACCTATCATTTAAAAACAAATCTTTCTCTTTACAACTACCAATTTATAAAAAGAAAGACTTATTTTATAATTTATATAATGTACAATGTATATGTATATATATAATAT
>CM077105.1:2691303-2761607 GCA_039619505.1 Cimex hemipterus | reverse complement strand
TCTGTATATATATAATATATATTATATGGATCTGTATTATATATACATACTCACAAAAAAACAAAACAGAACAAAAAATAATATTCAAATAAAATTAATATAGTTAAAATAATTTTTATAGTTCATTGGGCTAAACTAGACTAAAGCTTTAAAGTTTTGTAGCTCTCATGGGGCTCCTTTTGACCCCTACCTCTTTGCCTTCATACGCTGCGGGCAGACGGGTTTTCTACGCAGTTTCGCTGGGATGCTAGTGTTGTTGTTGTGGCTGAGAGGCGTCATGGGTTGAGCGGGCGAGAGGGTGCGTATGCGCTTCGCTGGTGGGAGTACAGTCACCGCTGTCTTGATACCAGCTAGGTTGAGAAGCGCATCGGCCCCCTCGGCTGTCTTGCGCCTTTCTTCCAAGTCTGGATCTTCATAGATTCGCAGCGATCCACTGAAAAAAAGAAATTACTCAATAAGTTTTCTACATAGTGGGAAACCCTTAATATTTGATTGATTATTAATTATTTCTTTTATGCACCTGGAAAGTTGTATTTTAATATAGAAAAAAAATCCCTCAGTTATCTTTTCAGGAACTTTATTAGTGAAGTTTAATTCCAATATGAAAATAAAGCAGTAAGAAAAATAATGTTTGTCTGTATGAATAAGTTTTTTAATAAGTAAAATTAATCATCTGAGAATTTTCTATTGAAATAACTTTATAGTCTTTGCATACTTCAATCATCACTGAACAAACTTCCAGCTGTTCAAGTTCTTATAGAGAATTAGAAGTATGCATTATTATGTATAGTTTCATATACAAAATTATTAAATAGAATTTTCTATTCTGTAATTTGATCGTGTCTGTTCATCCAGGCGTGTCTGTTTTTGCTGGTTTAGTATGTCAGATGCATTTCAGCATTTTGCTAACCATTAGAACTACTGGAAAATTGCAAATTGTCTTACAAACAACGCTGACAATAACATAAGGCCGTTCATTTATGATCTGAGATGATCAGGTTCATCAGTTTACACAAAACAAAACAGCATTTTTTGCTGGTTAGTCTAAGTTTGGTTAAAATGTCTCTGTTTTATTATTATGGTTCACTCGTCATAAATAAAATGACTGAGCTAAAGCTGCTATAGCTATTTTATTGTTCATGCTTCAACCTTGAATTTGAATCAGAACCATCAGCAAACGCCTCGTCCGCTGAATTCTGCTCTGTGCCTCCTTCGAGTGTGCTGTAGTTGTGATCTTCTATTGGACGGGCCTGCACGCATTCATCCTCCTGAAAAAGTCACAAATTAAAAAAAAAAAAAATCAAAATAACCGCTAGTGTTTTCAAGTCATACCCGAGGCCACTTTCCGTTTGTCAGTCCTTGCTGGAGCGCCATTCTATGCTTTTTATGGTATTCTTCTAAAATGAGAAAATAATAGACACTCGGGGTGGAAAATGGGTAAAATAAATTATTCAGTGAATCGTTTTACCTCTTGAATGGGATATGTGGAGACGCGCATGTGGCCCGTGCTTCAGTACAAGCATAGCTGCCGCTGCATCTACATCGTCCAGCTCGTCTAGACTCCCTGTATCTGCACACTCTGGGCTCGGACTCCTAAAACAACAATATAATTAATATAAACGGCGTTTAAACCTGGAATTTAAAATTACCTTTTCCGCAGGTGTGGAGCTGAGTTTGATTTGTCTAAGTTTGTATAAGGATGATAAGGAGCTTTCATCAAAGCTTCAACTAATTTTGGCCTAGATACTGGATCTACCATCCACAATGAGCCTTTTCCTAAATTCTTGATAGAAAAAAAAATCTATATTGAATATTATTGTAAAACAGAGTTTTATATTATATTAGAATGCAGTGCCATTGTATGACACAGTTGGTCATTACCGATCATCTTGGACTACTTACCCTCACTGTGTTGGTCTGTCAGCCATTTGGCCATCACCATCTTCAATGTACTGACAAATACACAGTAGTGATAGACAAAAATGATCGGTAACGACCCAATTTTAGGTTTATAATCTAGCTGACATCACAGAGTAATCTCACATTGAATTGACGTTTAAACAGCAAAGTATAATTTTTGAACTCTACCTTTTGCTTTGTTTATGCGTAAATAGTTATTTAATTATATTATCTTGTATGTATTGTATATGTTGGTGTATTTCTATCATGATTCTTATTTGTTACCGGATTTTCCCTTACATAAGACAATATGAAGACAGTACAAATAAATTTTAAGGACTGCGCTATAAACATTTTATAAATAAAATAAGAAATTATTTTTTTTAGAATAAACAGTTTGTGATTATAATAAGCATCGGTAGTGGTCATGGGTCATATTCTGATTCTTCATTATCATGAGTGTTGCTTTCATTTGCATAGAATGACATAACAAGTTTGTTCAAGGCCTTTGGATCATTTTCTGACAATGTAGAAATTTTACAAAACTATTCTTGCCCACAGAGGTATAGTTGAGACATGCTAACTATAATTATTTCTGTATCTTAGATTTTTGTTAAAGATAGTTTATTAAATCATCGGCAAGATGATTTATTCATTGGGAGACATTACTTTTTCATCACACTCAACAGGGCTTATGAGTTAGATTTATTGGTAAATTATTAATTTTTAAATTAAAACCCACTGACCAATTGGAGCAATCTGCTAATTTAATAAAAAGTAATAATAAAATTAGATATCTCCTTTTATTAAGCTGGTTGTTAATTTAGTATCCTTTCAATGGTTAAACTGGAACTGGGTCATGGGGTAATACTCAGATTGATTGTATTGTTCTATTACAATCACACCAATCCTGTCTAAAATTGAAGAAAAGTTCTTTTTTTTGAGCGTGGCAAAGTTTATAAAATGAATTTGGCATTTCCTCAAGTCAGTCTGGCTTCATGCGAGTGCACATGTGCGACGTTAAGAAGTTGAGCTATATGTACAATTTTTTTTAAAAATGGTAAACAGGTAAATATGATATTGTCTCTCATCCAGAGCTTTTCCATATTGTCCAGCATGAATTCTTACCGTTAAAATTTTATTGTTATGGAATAAAAGACATAGCTGAAGGTTTTTGTTGCAATTTTCTGCAAGTAAAATAAATAACTGTTCTAGAGAAGAAAATGTGTTATGTGGAGTACTACAAGGATCAATATTTGAACCATTATTGTTTTTTTAATTATCGAATGAAAAACCTGTACTTATATGTGTCATGATCTGTTCTTGATTCGACAAGACGGGCCCAACATTGAATCCTTTTTATGAGAAACAGAGCACCAGAGGTCTTGATCGAACTGAATACTGACGATCAGGCGCTTTTTTATAATAAAATTTAATTTAAGTTTGAAAACAATTTATTAAACACACAAGAAAATAATTAAAATCGATAAATTTCCTTTTTAAATTTACATAAATAGTAACTTCCTGCAGTTTGCCAGAGCATTTAGAACAGGGCTGGATAAATACTCACTATTTACAGTCAATCCGCAGTAGACTGAAGCACTCTATTTTAGGGTACACAACACTTTTGACGATCGCACATTTCTCTTTTCTATCATCTACACAGAATCGGCTTGTTGACCTCCCAGACTTGACTGTTTCTTCCCTATCCTCTTTTATTTTTGCTCTAGGCCTAATCACGCAATCTAAATCATAGCATTGTCACTTTGAAATAAATGCAAATGTGACATATGTAACAGCTATAATAATATTGGACTTTACCAACAAGTTTTGTGATGATCTATTTACAGATATATTAAACGTTAAATACGATTTTTATCATCTTGATTCCCTTATTTTAAGATGACAATATCCAGTACATTGCTTTCTGCTTAATGGCTTGGGCAGGGATTTTTAAAATTTGTTTGTAAAAACTAGAATTATTGTAAATCCATTTTACGGGTTTGATCATATCGAATTCATCCATTCGCAAATTACATTCACTCTTTTGCAAATAAAATTGATCCTTTTTCTAATTAAATTCACTTAAGGGAGAATTTAGTATAATTTGAAAAAAGGTAATTTTATTTTTATTTGGAAAAGGGTGACTTGTTTGCAAAAAGGTTAATTTGATTTTCAAACAGGCCAATATGATTTGCAAAAGGGAAAATATGATAAAGAAAAAGAGTGAAATATATGTGCAAAAGGGCGAATTTTATTTGGAAACGGGTGACATATTTGCAAAGGGTGCATTGAATTTAAAAAAAAAAAGAGTTAGTTTCGTTTGCAAAAGGGAGAATTTAATTTGCAAAAGAGTTAATTGTATTTGAAAAAGATTAAATTTGATTTTCAAATGGGTGAACTGCCTTCATAAAATAACGAAATTGGTTTTAAAACCCTTTATCTATGAGATATGAAAATGAAAAATGTATGATTAAACTGTATCGTGTTATTATTGTACGTTTATTGTAGACCATTGCATGGAAAATTTTCAATTTTCTCTCTGCAAATAATACAATAACTAAATAAAAATACGTAGAAAACAGTCCTGAAATTGAATCTACCTCTGATTTAACGTAATCCCCCGTCTTTGTAAACGTTGGGCGACCATTTTCACCACGATTGTTTGTAAACAATTTTACAATTCTAAAACGCGACGTGAGATTTCATATTTTACACCCAACTGTACAATTACAAGGATTGTTTGTGTATTAAAACAACTGACAATAAGCTATTTTTCCTTATTATTTTAAAACCAGTTTTAGCTACTGGAGAACAAGAATGAGGCCCCACAGTGTGCTTTGTTTAAAAATGACCGCTGCAATGCGAGATAAATTGTTTATTTGATTGATTTAGAAACTGTGTAGTAGAACATATGGTAATAGGTGGAAAAAGAACTCCATATAAATATTGGAACATTTTAAGTGTTAAATTTTCTTAAGTGGTAGGCAAAAAAATGCCGTGCAAGGTCGTGTAAAACGTGTCGGGTGTACCTAAATTTCTAAGGATTTTTATGTTTGGAAAAAAAGGATTGGTTTTTCCTTTGCCAAGGGGTTTCGAGTTAGAAGAAAAATTACCGTATTTACCGGCGCTTTGTCGACTTTCCTAAAACACTTGTTGAGGGAGAGATTGTGCCTGACCGAGTTTTTCCATCCGGTCGGGGCGTTTCTGTAGTAGGGAAAGTGGTCCAGGATCCAAGTGTAGATCTCCTTAACTGGTAGCGCCTTCCCCTTCGAGTCTTCAATGGACATAAAAATGAGACAGGAGAAAGAATAGGGTGGCTTCGAGGTGATGTGGATCTAAAAAAAAAAGAACCGTTGAAACTGTAAAACCCAGTCTACCTCGAGATCTACCTTGGGGTCGTACGGTATATGATGGGGGTGTTTATTCTTGACGGCTTGGGGGAAATTCGGGCTCGAATGGGCAGGAGGGCCCGGCGCAGCAGGCACAGGACTGGAAGAAGTGACGCTGGAGCAGGTCGACTCGCTCTGCTCGCTCGGGCAGTCCTCGGTGTAGTCAGAAGTCGGGGATTCCTGCTTCAGAACCTGGCCGGCCGTCCCGTTCGCCTGTCCGCCTGGAGTCCCGTTCGCTCCTGTTCTCAAATTCATACCTGGAAAAGAGTTCCGATTAATCGGTAAGTGACTCCTGTAAAACGGCTCGTCCGTTCTCCGGCGCTATTGGAAACCGGTCGTCATGGGGATAACAAAACGCGAGTTCTAGTTTCTTACCCCCTCGTTATTTACGCTTCGATTTTTCCTCCAAACTTTACTTCTGCGGTCCGGCTAACCTTTTGGCCCAGCCGTTTTACAAAAGGTACTAAAAAAACTGTTAATACAAATAACCAAGGGGATTGTGAACAATTTTCGAATGAAGAATACGGTTTTCATTTTTTCAACATTTCATATTAGTTTTCTCGTTCGATTTTTCACACCAGACACAATGAACGATAAATTCTAACAGCCCAGCAAGCCGTTCCATTACGATAACCTATTTTCTTCTCGACTATGCGAACCAGACGGCCTTTGAACCGGTCTCGATGCAAATTCGCCTCAACAAACTTTAAATAAAAGCTTGAATTTATTTAACTGACAAAATGGGCCTATTTTGGATCCAAATTTGGTCGAATTGATACTGGGATTGCATCAATTTCCCAATGCAAACTGTCAGTTTAAAAGGAACAGCTGCCAAATACGAACGCCAAAAGAGAAGACATAATATTTCAATGTCAGATCGATACATAAACAAAGTTCAAATGATTAATTGATGGCGGAATTTCTTTTAGATACAACGTAAAACAAAAGCGACGATATTTTTATACAAATACAACATACACCAAAGAATACACAAAAAACTGAAAACATCTTTCCGGCTAAAACTTGGATTATTTTTGGATTAAATGTTGTATCTGCTACTGCATACTGTCTATATATTTGGATAGATTTTGTTAAGATACTATGCACCTTTCTCAAATTTGGTTCGATTTCTCGATCTCCCCACCCTTAGCTCCATCAGCGCTTTTCTTTTGTTTCACTGTTTATTACGCTTAATCTAATGCAATAATTATTAAATTTTTACATAACTTAATTTCTTCGTTTATTTAATGTTATAATTTTAAGCTTCATGTTTTCAGCAGTCATAATTGACCTATTTAATTATTTAAATTGCATTTACTGTCTGAATTAAACATAGTGTACATAAAACAAGCTTTCTACTAAGTAAATGATCAATGATCAACATTGCATTTCGCCGTAAGTGAAAAGTTTAGCCCATCAGGCTTGTAAGATATCTGTTATCGTTTTTCCTTTGTGCACTTTCTCAAATTGATAATACGAAGAACTCAAACCTCTCACCCTTATCGTATCTCATTGTTCGAATGTGCAGTTTAGGAAATTCACTATTATGCTTTCATTTCTCACATCCGATGTGTCGGTTACTGAAAGTTAAACAAAAAGAAACATGCAAACTTTATATTATCGTACAACAAACGTAGTTAGCAATCGACTTTCCAAATATGCAATAACTCTGAAGTTATCCTGTCATATCTTTTCCGAACGTTCTGATTTACTATGTAATCGAGAGTGTCAATCGGTGTAAGGTTAAGAAAGAAAAACGGCGGACGAGGGTCAGAACTGGCTGTTCCGGTCCGCTACGTCTCGCTGGTGTCTGGATAAAAGCGCCTTTGAGCTCACCGTTATCAAGTGGAAGACGGACGGCAGATACGCGATAAATCCGAAACGGACTTTTCTTATCGATCTGGAATTTTTTCTTACTGGTCCTTCGTCGCCTAATTGGACTGTATTACTAGTTTACCATAAAGTGGGTAATAATTAAAAATGTATCTTCTAGAGTTGGTAAGAAAACCGTTACGATTAATGGAAGACGGTGGCTTGGAAAGCGTTTAAACTGTGGCGGAACAACACGAACCACGAAATTTGCTGAGAATGTAATCAATTACACAAAACCAGTACGAACAGGTACGGTAAACTGGTTTAGCATTTATGCATAAGATGATTGCAATGCTTAACAAATCATAAATTATCTTTCGTGCTGTTTACTTTTTTGAAATTAGTTATATGTAGCTGTGTACATACAGAGTCATTTTTGATAGCTCGGCTGAATTTCTCTTGAACTAATGATGTTTTATTCAACGATTGAGATATAGTAATTTTTCAACCTATTAATAGACAAAGTTATGGTAAAATGTTTGAAAAAAACAAAACAGTAATTTGGTTTGCTATTTATTAATCACATTTCATGTTCGCATTTCCTGACTTACGTAAAGATGCAAAAATTCGTTCTTTTTAACCACTCTTCACCGGTGCTCAGAGCGATAGAGTCAGACGGATTGACAAGCATTTTCTACCCTTTGCCGCAGTCCTTCAACTTCAGGTTCAAGTGAAGTAGCTAGGTTATGGTTGGCGTAGACGCTGTTTTTTGAATGATCCCACACAAAATAGTGATCAGATGACCGAAGAGGCGAACAGTTCGGGCCATGAGGTCCTATCCACCTAACCCGGAAGTGACGATTCAAATAACGCCTCACCTGCAAAGAATTGTGTGCGGGCATCAAGCTGGAAATCATTCTTTGACGTTTTTGCATAGGGACATCATCTAATAGTATTGGTAAAACCTCCCTCACAAAATTGAGGAACCGAGCATCATTTAATTTATTTTCGTAAAAATAAGGCTTAATCGATTTATTTTAAGAACAAACGTTAATGAACCACCCGATGATTTCAAGTGTACGAAATTCTCGGATTTTTCTCTGCCCACGTTCGAAAATTTTAACGGTTTAGTGTGCCATTAGAGGTGAATTTGGATTCATCTTTACATAGGATATCTTTAGACTACCAAATCGACATTCGTGCAAGGTACGTTAGACGACCGCCTTAATCAGAGTCCGAAGTCCCTGGACAAGATGAGAGCGATACGGCTTAAAATTGTAAGTCCGGAGTATATCTCTTACTTTATTTTTTGAAAAACCTGAAACCCTTCCAACCTTTCGGAGAGAGGAATTAGATTTTCGCGACATGTATTGTAGTAAAATATTCTGCTCCTCGTCGAAATTACGCTGCCGGTTTCTCGGTTATGGACCAACTGCTGATCCGTATCTCCTCGTATTGCGAACAACAGGAATAAACGTGTTGTGGTTTACTATGAGGCGATCAGGAGATTTCTGGGAGTACGACTCGTCTGCACGAAGCCCGTTGTCACCAAATGCAGCTAAAATAAATAAAGCAGTCGTACATATCAACTCGATGTTGACCGGAAAACCGTGCTCTTCGGTTCATTTTGAATGGAATACTGAATGTAACGAATAGGTACTATTGTAAAATCTATTTACTTCCAGGGATTAAGATTTGCTCTTATAATGCGAGTCTGACGAATAGAATGCAAAAATAAAGACAGTTAGTGTTTACTTTAGTGAAGAAGCATATCACTATAATTGACAACGAAACAAACGAAATGCTCCTTTTCAAATATTTGAGTAACTTTGTCATTTTTGACCAATTTAAAATCCGATTGCACGATTGTTTTCAGCGAAAAAATCCTTTAAAATGATGTTTCAGGACGTATACTTGCGCACTTGAAATTTTGAAGTTGAACTGGGCCTCAGGTACCCAGTATAAAATTTCGCAAAAAAAAGGATAAAAATTTGAAACTAGACGAAAAAATATTAAGTACGTATTTTTTTATAGCGTCATTGGTCTAAGAGCAATGCGGCCGGGCCATTTAAAAAGGACACCCTGTACATTCTCCCAGTCTTAAAACTGCCACTATGGCTAGCCCTTTACCCAGAGAAACACTGAATATGAGAGATTAAGTGCCGAGGATGGGAAAATAGATATGTTTGGCCAGTAGAGTTAGGATGGATCGAAAGATATACTTGAACGTGAACTTATCGCAGCAGTATCGGATCAGTTGAAAAAGGAAGGTCGTTGTAGATTAGTGAGGTTAGTGATATAGTAAGGAGCACAGACAATACGTCTGAGGATTTTTGATTGGTTGGATGCGTTGAATACTGGATGGCCTGGCTAAGCCCAAAGGGGTCGCAGTTGGGATTGGTATAGAGAAGGTTAGGGCGAGGTTGAAAGGTTAGAACGGAACATCAGGAAATGGGAATGGATCAGGTTTTGAACGAAGGGAAATTGAGGTTAAAAGTAGGAAGCTTGGTGTAAGCTCCACTTACTATTTCCATATAGATCGCAGTGATGTTTTGTACAGAGTTTAGTCATGCCTAATGTCAACAAGTTTTGGTACTTGCCTGTTGATTTCCATCTATGTATCTTCTTCCACGCTAGTTTGGTGTTAGATACAGTGATATGTATTCAACGTGCTTTGTCTGGTACTTGCTGTTCGTGTTAGAGGTTTTTAACGTGATGTGCTTGAGAAGTCGCTTGGATATGGCAATATCCAGGATAGGATAGGCTGTTCACGTCAGTCTACTGTGTAGGCGTAGTCCTATCTGACTCGAGTGGAACTCTGTGTAAATACGAATATTTTCCCTAATTCAGTATTGTCCTCCACTTTTTGCATCAGTTTTGATAAACTCAGGACATTCTTGAAGGTTGGACATTGCTTGGATGGGATTCGGGTTCGAGTACCAAGTTACGGTGTCATCCGGTATTGTGATAGTAAAGACAAGAGTGTAAATAGTAGAAACTGATCAAGAATGCTCCCTTGTGGAACGCCGGCTTGTATTGGCCTGTTATCTGAGTATTCGTTGCCGCACCTCACTTTCGAGTAGCAGTCAGTAAAATACTTTTCGACGATAAAGTAATAAAGGATGGGTAGGAACCTTTAAATTCGGTGAAAATGAAATTTGTACAGGATACAAATAGAAACATAAATAAATAAAAATAAGCACGTTGATCTAGTCGGTTGTTACATTATTTTTAACAGGTTTGGCAACTGAATCAAGAGGACATAACATTTATTTAATTTGTATACAATTTTTCTTTTTCCATTTAGAAATTTGTTAGAGGGCAGGATTTCAAATTGAAAAAAAAAAAAAAAAAAAAAAAAAACAACAAAATGATAAGATTGTGTATAGATCGAATGACTCAAACGTTCGTCATACATGAAGATTAATAAACACATTCTTTCTAGGTATATCCTCTCTGTAAATGTGGAGTTTTAGAAGTGGTAAAATGAAATTACAAAAATTAAAACAGTCTTGTGTATAATAAAATATTCAGATCAACAACCAATGAAGATTTAGAGGGGGATAATTCGTAAAAAGACTATTCATACTTTTAAATAAATAAAAATATCTAACTCCCTTAGACGGTCAACCATGCCTACATTCCTCATGCTTATATTTTTGTCCTTTTATTAATATTAATAAAGCATTATTATTATTAAAAATGTCTAACCTTTACTAATTTACCATAATATAATGAGAATGACATGTGGCAAATATGTAGCTGTTTTCATTCTGAAAGTTCAGAGTGCATTGATATTGAATATTTCGCCACGTTGTTAGAGTTTTCCAGAGCGGAATTGTTTCACGTATCAAAAACTCAAAGAAGAACATTTAGAAAAACGGCCGATTGTGTTCCGTTTGAAAATATCGAAAAAATGATATACATCTACGAAAAATAATGTTCTTGAAGGTCTCAGACGGTATATTTGTAAGGAGGGATATGGTAATAAATTGTGAAGATAATATTATTACCTTTTAATAAGTTTTTATCTTGAAGCCAAGACAAAGAGGTCAAGTCGTCGTCTTCACTTCTTTCTACCATCGCAGCCGCTTCTATCGCTCCGTCGCCCTCCTGGAAATAAACATAGAAAAATAACTTCCACTGCGCCAGGAGAGTAACGAGTTTTTGTGAAGTTAGGCCTAGCAAAAGTGGCAAATTGAATTTTAATTTATCAAACTGGAAAAGTAATTGATAACCGAGTCCTGGTATGTACCCTCGTCCAATGGTTTTTCGAAACTTTTCAATTGAATTGGCTTATAAAGTTTTTCTTGTTTTGGCCTGCGTTGTGGAAAATTTATCCGCAGTTTGAGCCGCCAGAGGAGAAATTGGACAGGGATGACCGTGTACAATTATAATCCTGACAAGCGTCTGTTTTTCTTCTTTAGAAACGTCATGAAAATTGAACTTTCTGCATTCATAATGACTGTTTTCCGTGGAAATCTGTCCAGCTCAGGGGATAAATAAGTTTTAATTTAAAGAGCACATATTTCAATATAACGTGATGGACAAATTGCTTTCATGAAGAAACTAGAAATTGAATAATTCAGCAAGAAAACTTAGTTTTCTTAACCATTACCCTCGATTGTCAAGGAAGGACGGACATAAGGACAGCTGTTTACAGATTTCAATCTTATTTTTGTAAAAAGCAAACGCCAATCTACTATTTAAAAAGGAGCGACGCCCCAGTCAAAGGTGTCATGCATTTCTGTGCCGAATGACTCACTGGCACCCGGGGCTAATGTGGCTGTCTTGAACGGAGCCTCTCTAACACTGGGCGACATCAGAGAGTAACTAGCCTTACTCCATCATGCGGGGATCTGATGGAGTGGACCGTATAGATCCTTAGCTACTCGTGGGAAACAAATGAGTACAGTAAACACGAACAAAAATCCAGAGCAGGATATCACTGTTCAAAAAACAAAAAGCAATCCGGGAAGTAACTCCCAGATATACGCACAGCCCTCAGAAACAAAGGAGAGTCCACCACTCCTTTCCAATAACAAATTCCAGTCGCTACGTGGGAAATCCAACACCACACAAACGAAAGGATCACTACCTTCAAGTAGCGACACCAGGAGATACAGACCTCCTCTTGGGAAACCAAAAGAAAAGAAGACCCCCTCAGGAAAGGTCTCAGCGGAGCCATGACGAAATGGTACCTGAGGGCCATAATATCGGGACACCCGAAGGAGCAAGGAGATTAGCCGATGAAAGGAAGGCTAAAATCCAGAAAGAGAAACTGGAGTGGCAAGAGAGCGATCTCTTACCCCCAAAGAACTAAGGAAACAAAAGAAAGCAAAGCCTTCCACTCCCCAGGCGCAGTTTAGAGCCACGGAGGCTGCTCTCAGCGTTAGTTATGCTGGAGCAACAAAGATCATAAGAGTGGCTTTGCTACCGGAGGAATACAAAGGACAGCACAGAAAACCACAATTAACCTTATTAGAGAGAAACCTCCAACAGGAATAAAACTGAAATGAAGAGACAGAAATAAACTGTGGAAAAAGCATCCATCACTCATGGCTCCAAGAGATGACATGAACAGGATGTTTGAATTTAATCAAGAATGCCGAACACATCTGGGCATCAAAAAGGAATGGGAAGGAATGGAAAGTAACTCCTTTAAAAATGGCACCATCCTTTGGTACACAGATGGATCCAAAACACAAGAAAGTACAGGAACAGTATTTGGTCCTGGTATTAAATACTCGGAACCCATAGGAAAACTCACCAGTATCTTTCAAGCAGTGATTCACGCAATAGAAAGATGTGTCCAATTCAACCTAGATAAAGGTTACAAAAACAAGAATATAGCTATCATGTCAGATAGCCAAGCAGCCATCAAAGCACTAAGTTCAAATATCATTAGCTCAAGAATGGTGCTGAACTGCAAAACCAAATTAAATTTATCAGGTCGCAGAACAAAGTTAGCCTCTGCTGGGTCCCAGGACACATGGGATTAGAAGGCATTGAGAAAGCGGACACCCTCGCAAGAGAAGGGGCAGCTACACCGCTGACAGGACTCTAACCCTTCTGAGGCATAGGAATCCACACTATCAACGAATCTCAGACAGAAGGACAAAAAGAAAATAAGAGAACACTGGGATTCGCTTATTGGATACAGACAATCCAAGAATCTTCTAACCAATTTCGGAAAGAAAGAAATTACAGAATGTGTCAAAGGAGGCAGGAACAGATTGCGATTCCTAACAGGATTCCTAACAGGACACTGTAGATTAAATGGGCATCTAAAGCAAATTGGAATAATCCAAGATGGCACATGCTGATTCTGCAAAGAAGCAAAAGAGACGCCAACACATCTACTAAAAAACTGCGGAGCAACATTAGCCCGTAGGAGGAAGTGTTTTGTGATGTACAATGTGCCCATAGAAGAGCTTCAACCAATAAAACTGGGCCTGTTAATCAAGTTCCTTGACGAACTAGGACTCAGGACTCACCGATGTGCTTTAGGCAGAGAACGGGGGATACAATAGCTCTTAAAGGGCGCAGTATACAATCACCCTGAAATATCATCATCATCATCAACATCATCAAGGGAGAAGCGAGACGGACCAAGAATAACGTTTAAAACAAAAGCTAACAAATGTTAACGGGCAGGATAACATTTAATACTTTATGAGTGAAAGACCAAAATGGTTTGTCTAACGCAGACCATGATCTGAAACTCTTGCTAACCACAGCACATTACTGATTTAAACGACATAAAAAATTTCTAGTTCAACAGGGGGGATCAAATGGTGAATTTAAATCTGTCATTTTGGATTTTTCTTTCAAGGGAACTGTAAAGGAGAGTTGTGGGTTCTGAGACATTTGAAAAAGCTGAGAACTTGTCGCCCTCTCTAACATTTATATGTATAAAGAGAACAGAAGCATGTTCAGAATGTGTCCCTGACGAACCATCCGCATAGATAACACCCGGAGAGTTTACAAAATAATGCGTTTCGATCAAATCTAAGGCAGCTTGAAGTACACAAAGGAGGCATAAATGACTTGTATGTCCGAATCCGTCAATTCCCTCTTTGACACCTGTATTACATCATTTATATATAGAAGGAGAATAGAAGCAGACTCGAACGCACCCCTGGCGAATCCTATGATTTACTCCCAGACCCAGAAATTGTTTGATTTTTGATATATACGTAACTAACGTAAATGACAAAAATAGAAAGCCTATTTAGTTAACCTTGCGATACATCGAAGCGGGACAATACTAACGTAGATCGTTTTATAAATACAATAATTTGCGCTTTCAATGAAACCAAGAAAAAATATATCTAGGGGTGCAGTAATGGGTAACTTAACGCTTCACATTGTAGCATGGGTAATGCATAGATCATGCAATATATAAAACAACGCGTTTAGTCCTAGTGTCTAAGGCAGCCTGAGATCCTCAAAGAAGGCATCAACCTTAATAAATGAATAAAATATCAATTAACATCTTATTTACGAATGACCAAAAACACTGATCTACAAACGGCTTTAAAAAAATTAATTTGACCATTAAATAAATCAAAATGTGGCTGATTATACTTTTCCAGAAAAAGTTTAATTCAAATCTGATAGTTTTGAATTTGTTGTTGACAGTTTGCTTAACAGGTCTGTTAAGGAATGTAATGGAGGATGCCTAGGTTTCGTAACTTTAACAACTTCAACTGGACTGCCCTTAAATGTCTGCTTTTCGACTGATCGTATCACCTCTATAATGCCAGTACTGATCATTTGTATACAGAGAGAAAAGAAGCGGCCTAAGAATTCATCCCTTAAGAGCGTCGATGAAAACCTCAAAGCCGCCCTCTTTGAGCAAGCTCTTGAGTGTTGATTTAGGCCCAGAATAGTTTGTTTAAACGAATAACAACAAGAGTATGGAATCTAAAGAACAATGCGTTTCCGTCAGTAGTTCTAAAGATCGACTTGAGATGACGTCCAACTAATGTGTTAAGGAAGAATATTTGCCAGGTCATAGACAAGTTACACTTAAATACAACAAATTTGAAAAGGCGAACTGAAAAGATATATTTACTTTGTCTGTCACACTAATGTTCGGATTGAAAACAACGTTGATCTAAAAGTCCGCCTAGTTTCGCTGACATTGTGTGATCGTCAGCAAAGGTCTGTATAATAAGCTCAATTGATCTCGGCCGATGAAAGATTCTACGGAGAAAAAAAAACGATCGGTTAGCTCGATATTTTTTCCAAAACTTGTAAATTTATGGGGGATTGCGCAACGAGATGCTACAGCAAAAATCACTTTCTAATAAATTCGTTCCAATTTAAATTGATCGAGAAATAAATATATGAAACCTTGGGCATTTAGAATATTTGAAGGGTTGGTTGTATGAGTTGTGTCAAGTGGTTTCCCCCCAGACATTAAATAAGAGGACCGTCTCTCTTCCGACCTCTGGAAGATGTACCACGTTGGCTGGACATTCGTTCGAACTGGCGACGCCTATACTTAGATGCGCAAAGGGCGGGCCTGCCAACACTTTTCTAATCTCTATCTTTTATTTATAAACCCGCCCCAGGCCTTAACAATAATCTATAGCGTGCAAGCCAATGAATCCGCCAGGGTATATGGCAATTATATAACAGGCTGTAATTTTACAATTTCTCTTTTCAACCCCAGCACTGGTCCCAGTTTCCTCTCGTATTGAAACGGGTCGGTTTTCTGGGCGTGTTGAAAGAAAAAAATTAACGGATATGAGATCGTGAATGTGAATTAGCAGGAGAAATCAACGGAGTCAATGAACTTGACGCTACACGCCAAGTCTACCTATTTTCCTTCTCTTGTCTCTCTCCTTTCTTCCAACGCCGGCCGAATGAACCCTACTGTGCTGCGTCTGCCCTATTCTTAACAGGTTAAACCGAGGAAATCCATCGGTGGTTCCAAGGTCAAAATTGTTGGCCAAAAGGTAATTTAATGAAAATGATCTCAACGACAGACTGCGAAAAAGAAATGTACTCCGAATTTCAAAGAACTGAAAAATTAACAGGCGATGCGAATTAAAAATCACTCATATTACACTTTCCTTTTTTAGGTATTTATTTGGCTCTGTACACGCAGCACGAGACTAACCGAGAGGACATATTCTAAGCTCTACTTTTGCATTAGCCAATATTTTGTTAAGCAACCAACCTTTCGGGACACAGACATTTACGAAAGGCAACACGGCCATGAATTCATTCACAGTCCATGTGATATTTATTTCAGAACGATTTTTCAAACAGAGTTTAAATAATGTTAACGACTGGAATTCTTGAGTAATTATTCCGTAGGTATTGTTTTACAGTTTGGAATAAAGATCCTCCTATGAGTTTTAGTATTAATTCGAGAAAAGAAATTAAGACACTTTAATCATTTATTAACAATATAAATAATTTAAATAATTTGTTTAGTGTAAGAACTAAATAAACTTAATAAACACGGTGTATTCGTGATACCGCCCTATTTTCTATGAAATAGGTGCCACGTGGCTTAGTAGGGTTTCTAACCTCTTCTACTCACAGTATTATATTGCCGTTCTCTCCTCTAATCTCTGTTTAAAAGTAGAAACTTTTTTTAACGCTTTTGGCTATGCTTTACGTAAAACTAGAATTACCGTATGGTTTAAGGACATAATTTTGAGACACCCCGTCCATTAATAAGTTAGAGTATAGGAATTGATGTGTGTCGGTCAAGGCTCGATAATAGGTCCATTCTTTTGAAATGCTCCTATGCACTTTAGTTGAGATATTTAATAGTTAGATTAAATGGCACAAATAATAAAATTCTTACGCCAAATCAGTATCATGTCTGATTTGCGATATACCTAGCTAACGTAAATAACAAATACCGAATGCCTGAAGACTTATCCTTGGTGTACTCTCGAGCCGAACAATACAAACCTAATAAACCCAGTAAAATTTGTGGTTCAAATAAGATCTAGAAAAGATACAACTGGGTATAAGGCAAGATTTTCAGATCACAAGATTGGGTATTCTTCATGGATAAATAATAGGTCTAACCTTTTTTTTTATGTTTCACATTGCCCTTCGTTTTTCAAAGGCCTTAAAAAGTGTACAAAACTGAAAATTTCCTTATAATTTGTGGTTCAAATAAGATCTAGAAAAGATACATCTGGGTATAAGACATGATTTTCAGATTGTATTGGGTGTTCCTGAAGGATAAATAAACGGTCTAATCTTTTTATATTTCTGATTTCACTTCGGCTTGCAAAGGCCTTAGGGTGTATTCGTGTGGTTCACCTAAGCCGAACAATATAAAATCAAATAATCAAATTTATACTTTAAACAAAATTTAAAAAATAAATTTAGAGTAATAATATATTTTCGGATTGCGCCTGGTGTTTCTCAAGGCCCGATGCTAGTTCAAATTCTTGTCTCTATCTTCTAGACTCGCCAATCATACCAACTCGACAACCAACATCATCCGACTGGTGATATTTCTATATCAAAACTTAGGTCTTGGTTTACAAAAAAAAAAAATTAATTTGGCAGCAACTTCTCAACTTACGTTTTGTATAAAACAAATGTTTTTATTACGTATGGTAATAAAAAAGGGACACTTACGTCTTTTATCCACATATTAAGTAATTCATTCATTATATAGATAACCTTGTGCTTCATTTAATCATATAGTGTGGGAGGTACTAACTGTGTATCTATTTTGTAGTGCTACGTTCTTTGCTTAAATATAAAAACTAAATACATTAAATGTTAGTTGGCCAATGATAGAATGTGTCAGATTCAAGGTTGTACCGAACAATTTCGCAGTACCAATTGACACGAGGCAAATTCGTGCATTTTGGGCTGATCTGTCCTAACTGCCCAATACGTTCAATTGTAAAAATCGGCCCATCCCCTTACGTCTTCTCTGGATCGAAGTGAAATTCGTACAAAATCAACGTCTCGTACTCGGGAATTTATTGTCTATTTACGAAGTCTAGTTGATCAATAGATATTAATCAGTCTCAATGAACGTCCGACGCGTTCCTCGGGCCAGCGATGCCCGTCTGCCTTTTCTATCCCTTTTAACACTGGCAGAAATAGTGAATGGGACCGAGCTACTCGTAATTACAAGACATGTGGGTTTATTCAACGAATCGAACAATCAGTTTACAATAGGCATGATTGTCAAAGTGTCCCGTTCCACGTTAGAATTCTTTCTGGATTAAGTCAGTATAATATTTATAAATCACTAAATGAACATTGCTACAAAACAAAACACGTAGCTCGGATTTGTTCAAACCGAATTTTGACGAATATAAAAGAAGTTTATCTAAATAAGAAAATTTTATTTAAACAAATATTTTCAGCTTAAATAAGCCTGGGTCTGTTTCTGTTAGGGCAAACAGATTAAAGCGTGATACAAGCAAGAATTGTCGAACCCATTTTATTGAGTTTAATGAGTTAATATAGAACTGTTCATCCTAAATCTGTATTGTCTGTATTTCAGATTCTGAGAGACAAAAACATTACCGTCCAACTTTCTCACTCGGCTAACTTTACAGCTTTCCTTCAAGTTATGCAGATTGTGTAAGTTATTTACGCCGACTCTCTCCGATCTATTTATTCAATGTCGGCACATAAAGCGAACTTGAACTCGAACGAGGCCGCAAGACGATTTTGGAAAAAATATTATTTTGGAAAAAGACGACAGATCCCAACGGTCGAATCTCCTCCGAGTCGAACATTCGATTGACAGATTCTACTATTTTGATATTTGTTTTTATTACCTTGATGTGTAGGAGGGACTGGGGCGACCTGGGGCCGTGTGCGGGTGTGACTCCAGTACTGTCTTCAGCGAGACTTGCTCCTCTCTCTGGAGCCATCTCACCTAGGGAGCAAGAAAAAAAAGGCTATCATGAAGAAAAAAGTCTGGAATATATTCTAAAGTGGGTTACAAGAAAGAAAAAAGTAAGAGAAAATGCATTTTACAAGGATTTAAAAGGGTTTGCTAAGGGCGCGGTGAGGCGAAGAGGTCAACAAACCTCGAAGAAAGCACATTTCACATTTTAGTCTATCATTAGTACAAAACTAGGACATTATCAATATTTAATTTATCTTAAATACTGAATGACTAACTTGATGCGATTACTAAATATGCAATTAATGTCCTTAATTGCATATTTAACCATACATAACCATTTCTGTCCTGCTGGAGATGGCTAATGGTCATCTTTGGTAATGTGCAAACGGTCCCAAAAGCAATTAACAATGATCAAACTTGACTAGAAAGCCGTTTGTTCAAATGGCTCCATCGCAGGTGTCTGACGTTTTCCGCTATTTTCAGTGGATATTTCTTAGTCTATTCATCTGATCTAACTTTATACCATTTTTTGTTATTTCCCAAAGAGTAAATTTGATAAAAGAATACAATTCAAATTGATTGCTAAGCTGTCCGCTGATGATTATGCTCTTATTTAAATCATTTGTGGTGGGTGAAAATTGACAATTTACCGGTATAAACTTGCATCTCGCCATGTTGCACTCGCTTAGAAATAGAACGGGATTGGCACGTGCGCGGATTTAAAATCCGGTTTATCTCCAGAAGGAATATGATTTTAAAGGGTTACAACAGTTTAACGGGGTATTACGCAAATCAGATTGTGATCGTGCGGACGATTTTTTTAAACTTTTCTCTTTTTTTTTGGTAGAGACGAGCGAGATACGTTATCAATCCCCTCCAGACGAACACTCATTTCACACAGTCCCAAAACGGTCAAACTTTCCCCTTATCGCATTTCAGGGACGTCCCATTTTCTTTCATGTCCATATCCGCGCATGATTATATAAATTTTCTAGTCTCGCAAAGGAATTGAATATTAAATTTTGTGATCAAAAAGCAATTTAAATGTTTGGGTTTGTTTTAACATAAGCTATTGCTGTGACGTTAAAGAAGAGATGACAGTTCGACCGAAGTATAGTCCTGTCTTTATTATTATAAAAGAAACTAATTTCAATTTAATGAGTTGTACGATAAACTAATCATATAAGCTGCGCGGTCATAATTAGTTCAATAACGTCTTCGTTGGGACGAAAGAATTAGTGTCACGGGTGGGATTCGATCCAAGATCCACTATTCACACAGTAACATTAACTATTCATCTGTATCTATTATGCTTAGATTAATTAAATTTACAAAATCTGCATTATTATTATAAAGGGCATTCAGAAGTTTGTGTACGCGGAGTCGGAAGAAGATAAAATCAGTCAATCTTTTATTAGCGATGTACTAAGAATGTAAACCAGTTAAAAATAAAACGCTTAAAAAGTCCTGAGAGTGTACAGCAACCTCCTACATCAGGAATATAAAAATCAATTTTTTTGGGAAAATAAAATATCAATAGAGATAATGTTTCCTACATCCCAAGCAAGAGCATTCGACGTAAAATTGTATAAAAAAGAATAGGACCAAATCTACAGACCTGAGCGACACCGGCGACACACCAAATTAAGAAAAAAAATCATTTAAGTGAAAATAAAATATTATAAATATTAGTTATGTTTCCCACATTCTCAGCAAAATCATTGAATTTAAAATTATATACAGATACAAATTATTTACATACATTAGATTACAATTCTTCAGAGATTTTCTCAACGTACCAGATGAGTAGTGAGAGAATGTCTATTTTATGTGAAAATAAAAAACTGATAGTGGTCATATCTTCTATATTCTCACCGAGAGCATTGATTTCCCAACTATATAAAAAATAGAAAAGGCCAATGAATGCATCCTTGTGAAAATCCATTAATTCACAGATTAAGGCTATGCTATATTGTCTATTTCTTGTAACCTTGTAAAAATCTTTAATTATAAAAAAATGAAATCTTATTTTACCAAAAAATCCCATATTTGCTCGATTAAAAAAAATTTATGTATTTTAAATCATAAGAAAACCCTGCAACAACCCATAGTGGTCACGAATGTGGTATATTTTCAGCGACTGCATTGAAATTCAAATCACCAAAATCAAAAAAATAGAACAAGACCGAAAATGAATCTCTGAACGACTCCAGCAGATTAAGTATGATCAAATTGGGTCAATTGCTTTATTTCCTAAAAATATTTAATCAGAAAAAATTGTATCAAACCTCCTTCTACAGATCTTCTACTAAAAAATAGATGAGGCCTGAAAGTACAGCTTTGAGGGGTTCCAGATTAAAACTTGGTTCAATATGTGATCAAATTGGGGGTCGGTACATGCAAACCTGTCTATTTCTTTTATCATTTAATTATCAGTCAATCAACAAGACACAAACAGCAGACATTTTTACGAAATCTAATTTTAACACAAATCACACGCTTGGTTGATGTTTTAATCATAGGACAACAAGAACAAATTCGAAAATAAAATACTCGTAGTAATTGATTCCTTCATTCTCAGAGAAGGTACAGAATTTCAGATTATATAAAAAACAGAAAAGGCCTCATTATTCAGCTTTGAGAGACTCCAGTAATCGACAAGATTAAGAATATTTCAGATTATCTCCAAAACTGAATATTTCTTTTAGCTTTTAAACGTCTTTTATCACTACTATAAACTTCATGTTTTTTTGTTTTTTCTTTTTAATGTTTTAGAAATGAATATATATGTAACAATAAAATCCATAATGCCAATTTGAGTATTCAATTTAAAATGATAAAAACTGCAACTACCCCCCCCCAATGCAAAGTTGAGACCATCCAGCAGTTCAAAATTGTCTATTTCTTTGATCTTTCTAAAATCGTTAATTAGAAAAACTTGGTTCCTCTTTGTATTACAACTACAAGCTTGTCTGGTTTTTACAAATTTCCTTTATATCAAAAGAAAACATGAAAACATATAAAAATGAAATATTCATAATGGTCGTTCTCTACAAGACTCAGCAAGGGCATTGATTTTAAAATTATATAAAAATAGAATAGGCCCAACAATTCAGCCCTGAGAGACTCCAGTAACGCACCTTTGGAATAAGGCTGTTATGTGCAATGGGTTCTGGTATCTTTTAAATTATTGGTTGAGATAAATTGTTAGAATAGTAATACTACCATCTTGTCCTTAAAAGCACGTTATCTATTATAGAATACCTGTTACTGTGACGGAATAAGCTTTCGTTAGGTACACAATTGTCTATTTATTCGTTTTAATATTTATTGTAAGCAGTGGTTCAATTAGTTCAGTGTATAACAACTGTTCAATTATTGTTAAAATCATGCGGATTTATATTGAAAAAAATTAACGATTTAATTGTGCAATGTTGGTTTACAAGAGTTCGCAGTTGGAGAAAGCAGATTTTACATTTTAAATTCAAAGTGCAGTACAGACAGTTAGGAATACAAATTTTAAAGATCCTAACCATGACAAAAATCAACCTTGGGGTTAATGTGTATTCATTCTGATGAGAATTTTTAGCTTTTAGGAATGAAAATGAATTGAACGAGAGGGAAAAAAACCATTGCGCGGACCGTTTTTGTTTCGGTAAAATGGGCGAATACATGAGGTAGCAGGGCCTAATCAAAAGTTATGATTCATTACATTTTTAAATAATGATGCATAGTCGGTGTTAAAATAAAATTGTTGCAGCTTTTGGCGAACTTGGTGGAAATTAGGCCAATTAACAGATTTCTGCTGTAAAAGGTCCCTTTTTTTAAACCAAGAGTTGTTGTTAAAGAAAATTTCCCGTTTATCATGGTACAATAATATTTTTTTATTAATAGAGATTTTGTTTATTCTGGTTTTATACTTTTCCACACTCATTGGCCCGTGCACGATTCGGCGACCTAGTTTGCCAGGCCTATTACTTCACCTCATTATGACACTGAGACTTGCTGAAATTACCCGAAATAGTGTTTTCTCAATTGTCCGCTTCGTGGTTTTCCGATGTTTTCACCAAAAAAACCAGTTTAGAAAACAGAAAACATTTTCCGACTGATTCCATGAACTTGGGGCTGATTTCCACCATTAACCATGTTGACCAATTAATTTGAAAGGAAGGAAGTTTGTCTAACAAAGGAAGAGGAAGATAGGATTAGATCTTTGGACGCCGCTGGTGTTTAAAAGCCTTTTCCCTTTAGGACTTGCTCTTGTAATAAATGTCAAAAATGTAAACTTTGGAATTTACAATACGACAAGTTTTCTAAATTATATAGTTTCTGTATATAAAAATATTTTTTTTAAAAAACTTTTCTCATCCCAACTAAAAACCTTAATAAATTATCATTTATTAATTGGTCAAGCGGACTACGAAAATAGTGAATTACTTTTTTTTTACGTTCAAATATATTAGTTATTTTTTCTCTTTAGCTTTCCATTTTATCTATTACCCTTTCTTTCCAACATTCTCGACGAGATTATTCAGTTTAAAATTATATAATATAAAGCAGGCAAAAAAATACAACCCTGAGAGACGCCTGCAAGCCACCAGATTCAGATTGAAAATTTATTTTATGCGAAAATAAAATAACCATAAGGATCATGATTCCTACATTCCCTGCGCGAGCATTGAATTTCTAGCTATGCATATAAAAATAGAAAAGGCCCAAAAATACAACGCTGGGGAGACTCCAGCAGCCCACCCGATTAAGACTATGAAATGACAAGTTTATATGAAATAAAATAATCATAGGGGTCATGTTTCCATCATTCTCAGAGAGAGTAATAAATTGTCAACTATATAAAAAATAGAACAGGACCCAAGCAGCCCTGGGAGACTCCAACATCCGACAAGATTAAGGCTACAAAAATTGATTTTTAGAAAATAACATAACCTTATGCCGGCCAAAAAATTCAACCTTGAGAGTCAACAACCAAATTACTACTATGTTTAATATTGTTTAATTCTTTAATTTTTTTTACACAATTAATTATAGTTTTTTTATGAAGCCTCAGCCTACTGCAAACACCATGCTTGATATATGCATATTTAGGTCATAGGGCATCACGAATGAAGTTGGAAATAAAATACCCTTAGGCATGTTTTCTACATTTTCATTACCCGAAATTTTGTTTTATCAAGACATGTGGTTTTCCGATTTTTTAAAAGAAAATTAAGACTACATTTTCTGATAAATTCCAATAAATTTAATGCTGATTTTCACCATTAACCAGTTATAAAACTGAAGGTGGCATTAATCAGCTTCTTCTGATACGAGATCAAAGGCTCTGGTGTTCAAAACCCACGAAAACTCTTAACATTGAAGTATGCCCGGAAATAAATCCAGAAATTTCAAACGTACTCAACAAAGTTTATTGCACGTAATGTGAACGGAAGTTTCACGCTCGTCCTTCATGACACAAACTTCCAAGATGACTTCCACGCATGATACACCGTGAAAATTGAGTATTCGAGTTTGCTTTTTTGGGAATGATCTATTTTTTATTAAATTATATTTGATCCCTTCACCCTGTAGTGTGTTAGAACAAACTACCTCTAAAACCTCTAAAAATAAGTCCTTCCAAAAATAAAAACACCCAATACACCCCTGCTTCTATAGACAAACTACCTCCTCCCACCACCTGACCATCAATATTTTCAATGTGTCATATTGTGTGGGTGTTCGTCGGACCCTAACGAATAGTTTGTCCAAATAAAAAAAAATGCTTTTCTAACCCTTACCTTACACAAAAAAAACCATACGGTCGCGGCAAAAAAAAAATTAAAAATAAAATCGTCCTTATCCATGAATTATTAAAATTGCAACCTCTCCTATCTACACAACCGAAAATCCAGTTCAATCCTCTAAAATGAGCTAATTGTTTAAAATTTTCACGCTTCGTAATTGATTAGGGGTTGATAAATTCTCCGTTTAAAGATAAAGCCACTAATTAAAAGGCAAAAGGTGCTCAGGTAATGCCATGAAATTGTACATCGTCGTAGAACAACTAACACCCCGGCTCATCCTGAATACATCTACTGTCATTTGATCGCTCGGCCCGACTTTAATTAAATAAGCTCTTGCCTTAATAAGCGAAGTCGATTGTTGGGGATTATCCAACAAAAACGTGTACAATTTAATACCCACTACCGTAACCGGTTCGTGAATGAAACGACCGAAACCACCTTTTCACTGTTATTACAATGGGGTCTGCTTCAAATAGCTCTTCTTCACCTTGAATCCTGTCTTTTAAGGAATATTTTGAACAGTTATCTTTCTCCCTGGGTTTTTCTTTAAGAGACCTTCCATTGATGCCAATCCAGATCTATTGAAAAAAAATATGAAAAAGAAGAGGCACAAAAATACAGACTCGGGAGACTCCAGCAACCTACCAAATTAAGACTGAAAATCTGTTTCATGTGAAATTAAACCCATAGCAGCAATGATTTGAACGGCGAATTCACAATGATATAAAAGACTCAGCGACCGTCTAGATTAAAACAATGTTAAAGTGTGTTTAAATCTGTCTAATTCCGCCATCTTTCCAAAAATCATTAACTGTAATATTTGTATGTTTATGCTGTAAATCATGTACAATATGAGTATATTTGAAAATTAAATAGCCATTGGGGTTATGTTTCCTACATTCACAGCGATGGCATTGAATTTAAGTCGTAATTAAAAATAGAACAGGCCAATGAATGCATCCTTGCGAACACCCAGTAATTCACAGATTAAGAGTATGCTCGATATTGTCTATTTTTCCAACCTTGTAAAAACCTTTAATTATATGAAATCTCATTTTACCAAAAAAAATCCCATATTTGCTCGATTAAAAATTTTTAATTTCAATTATTTTAAATCATATGACGATTCTGAAACAACTCAAAGTGGTCACGAACGTGGTATATTTTCAGCGACCGCATTGAAACTCACATCACCACAATCAAAAATATAGAACAGGACCGAAAATGAATCCCTGAACAACTCCAGCAGATTAAGTTTGATCAAATTTGGTTATTTATTTTATTTTCTGAAAATATTTAATCAGAAAAAATTGAATCAAACCTCCTTCAACCACAAGCCCCATTCATGGTTGATGTTTTTTAAATAATGGAAAAACATGACTGTAATGTAACAATGAAACACCCAATTAGTTGATCCCTTTATTTAATAATAAATAGAACAGGCCAAAAATGCAATCTTGAGTGATTCTAGTAACTTAGCTGAAATAAGACTGGTAGTGCGCCTTTTACCTTGTAAATTTTGTAAGAATCGTGAATAAAATTTTTGAAGATTGACCCCCCCACCCGATGGAAAGTGCCATTGACTCTTTTTGGTAAGAATATTCTGTATGACTTGAGCCCCTTCTTTTTGAGAGAAATTGTGGGGTTATATGATCCATTTCCAGTGATACAGAGAAGGCATATTACCTTACTTATATTAAATTGGGCAAACACACACACACACACACACACACACACATAAACAATTAAAAGAATATCGGTTCTTATGTATTTTCTTGTATATAAATTTTGTACATATTGCATTCTAATCAATAGGCATTTTGTTATTCTGCAATGTTTAAGTTCAAATGACTTCACTAATGATAAATGATGAACCAGTCTATGATTCATGGCGTTTCCGCATGCATCCGCAATTCGGGGCGATATGACATCATGACAACGACAAGCTTGTGTGAACGTCCAACATAAAAATCAGTCATAGCTAACATTACATATCATAATCCACATCCAGCTCGATAAATTTAAACAAAATTCGATGTTACACGATCTGTGGGTTTCCCCATTTACATGACCTTTTATACGATGAATTTAAACAAAAAACATAATTATTATTTAATTTGTTTGTATCGTATATGGCCAATCATGGACGAAAAGAGATCATATTGTTGTTATAACTATGATATATTGATGGTTATGTTATGTTAGTTAGCTTATGATATATTGATTGAAATAAGTCTGTTATAAAGTATGGAATATGAATATATCTGAACCAGGTGGAATTGATTGATTTTATGATAATGCTAATCATCCGGGTTCGAACGAAATTACATCACGACGTGGCGTTCTAACCCCAAACAGGATTTGATAAAAGGGAAAATTCCGTAATTAATTTCTCACTTCAAATACTTTTAAGAGAGTTAATACACACTGATTGGATAAGTTACGCCTGTAGGTGAGAGAATGTGAGAAAAACTGAAGTCAGAAATATAAAACGTTGGTGGAATAAGAACGTAGCCGACACGGCAACAAGCAAAGTTTTCACGCAACAACAAAACTTTTCAAACAATGGAGAACGTGTAGGATGTGGCAAGTAGAATAAAATTCTTCAAACGATACATCATGCTTATTACTTGCTTTTAGAGTAAAAGAGGCTTTTTTAAAAAATTTATTGAACAGCTTTTAAGTTTTATATTTTACAATAATACTTGCAATAGTTCGCCTTGAGACGGCATTTACGAACACACCGGGATTTCCCCTACTTCTTTGACCACTTAGATTCATTTTCATTCATTTTTTATCCAGCTTGGATAAGGAAACGCCCTTATCCGGAAAAACAGAAATTAAGATAATGATAAATAAGGCGAATGTGTTTTACAATCTAGAAATTAGCCGGAGAGTTGGCTGATTCTTTTCTTCTCCAGAAGTGGTGATGTCTTTCCATTTTTTTTTTTTTTTTAAGAAAAGATAACAATTTCTCTTAAAATAGAAAACAATGGGCAGATTTTACACACGTTTTTATACAATTGCACCAACAATGATCGAGCTATTAAAAATGCGACTAGACCTCACATGCCATCGATGTCACAGGTTTCCCACAGGAGATTCAGGCAGGAGATCAATTGTGCATCCGAATGAAACTGTTTAAGATCTGTGCCTTCGAAAGGTTTCGCTAATTTGGCCAAATCGAGTCACGTGCCCACGAAAAGCCACACTTTTCACATCGAATCTGCCGAGATTCTGTAGCGCCACTGTGTTCTATCTCGTCAGGAATAATCTGTTATTATTGATATATCTGATTAGCCCAATTATGCGTGTACAAGTTGGAAGGGAGGAAGTCTTACAATAGGGAGCGTAGGTCCATCACACTAGAAATTACTCAACATCTCATTTTTACCGTCGATATTATCTGCAGTGAACATCGGAATGACTAGGCAACATGCAATGATAACATCGAGAGATCGTCAACCATGCTCTATTGTATTGTATTTCGATATGATGGTTACGCTTAAAAAACCTCATAAGATCAGACAGTCAAGCAGCCAGAAAAACACTTTGTTGTAAAAAGGTCCCATCTAAAATAATCAATGAATGCATACAAAATTTCCTAAACTTGGAACGAATTTTGGATAATGAAAAAGGATAAACCGGCCCTGAATTTTAACAAGGACAAATACCCATTTCAGAATGGGTCCACAAAAAACCAAAGGAGAAGTGCTAACAAAAACTGGCAGACAAAATAAACTATTAAAGAACCCTCGTCAATACTGGCAAACACATTCTACACATAGAGAGTAAACTCAGGGGAGTAATAGGACTATTTACCGGTCACTGACATAACAAAAACACCTACCTTAAGTATATTCAATGATAACACCATTTTTACGCTATGCAATGAGGAGGAAGAAAGTGCCACCAATTTTATTTTTGACTGCGAAGCAACCTCTCAATGGAAATAAACCTAGGTCCTAGGATATCAAGAAGACCCGGGGAAAAGAATTGCACGATGACGTCGTAAGAAAAGGATCTAATAGACTGAATGAAAGTCCAGAAAATAGAAAATCCGGTTTCTTAGTTTTTCATCAACATCATAGATAGTACAACGTAGCAATTGAACAACATCGATGAGTGAAATTATTTGACACGCAAAGCAAAGCATCGATATTTTGATACTTAGAACCTCAAAAGAAAACATTTGTACGTCAATATTATCGACTAGCCAACTCTAGTTTAGAGTATCTTGACTTAGATGGTGAAATGTAGCAATTCAACAGCAAAACAGATGCATTTAAACCAGCTGGCATCATCAGCTAAACGTCGATAGTTTATAGATGTTTCGATATTAAGAAACGTCCTCGGAAAACATCAATATTTCCAGATTATCAATCAAAACTAAAAACCGATGTTTCACTGTGGAACATGAAAAGGTAATCATCAATTTTTCTATACTAATAAACACAACTGAAAAGCATCTTTGTTTCTATATTATCGAACATCCTTGTCCATTCCTGCTTAAGAGCTTTAACAGCAAAACATCGATGTTCCGAAACTATCTGAAATCAGCGACAAAGTTGATTGAAATTGGAAAAATAATTGTCCTCTATTCTCATTATTACAATACAACAATTAATTTTATTTTTTACAAAAAAAAAAAAATATGTTGAAATTTGAACTGCAAGTATAAAACCGTTTTGGTATTCGACGGTAATTAGCTTTCCATTGAGGTAAGCAGAAAGTTCCTAAAGCTCGATAACAACTCAAGATATTCTTGTAACAGCCCTTTTTGTTTTAAAACAATGCGGCTTTGCAAACCGCTCGAAATAAGGAAAGAATACAAGTTTAAAAAGTCGTGCCAATTTAGTAAACGAAATATATTTTCGGATCCTTTGCGTAACAATGACTTAACTAATTTAACCCTGTAGCACCGTCCAATTTAATAGTCTGCCCCGACCTAGTACGTTGTAGCTGAGAGAAGTCATCGGCTGGGTATAATTTCTGTAGTAATCAGTAAGAAATAGGTCGTACAAACTTCAAGAACTCCCTAAGTAACCAAACACAAGAACACATTTTCATTACTATTTAAATATAAACCGTTTTCTAGTGAGGAAACTTACAAGTCTGCCCCATTGTTATATTATTTTACGCATAGGAAATATTATATAATTATATTTGAGTCTAATCCAACAGTTTAACTTGTACTTGTCCTTAGACGAGAACAACATAGACAGAGTTGAACTGTGGAGGGATGGTTTGAGGTACATTTCCTATATAAATAGGCAACATCGCACAGCTATAGCCAATTTAGGCAGCTTTCCACTCCTTAGAGAGCGTATTCAAATCTCCAAATTATTTAGTTGATCTTTCGGTACCCTTTGATAGCAGAAGGTGGATAATTAAGTGTCGAGGGTATCTTTCTAACTTAAATTACAAACACTTAAAACAGTGGTACAGTAGAACGGGAGGACTCGTTCCATTTCTTGACCTGCACTGGCTTCTGTAAGGAATATTTTGGTAGAGCTCTGTCTAGTAAGGGTCTGTTAGAACAAAATCAATGGCAAGTATCAGAAATGGCCAAATTCTTACAGAGACTTATTCTTTTAGGCCCCAGAATCGAAGGCATTTCGTGAGAGTGGAAACAGCTTCTCTTTGCTGATTCCCTTGAATAGATGCAAAGCTCATCCTCGACTTAAGTATGTTGCGCGGGCTGAGTCGGATTCAACATAGCAAAAAATCTGTACCTGCTGGCCATCTTTGTTACAATATTATCACAGCTCTTTGCTGTTTGGCCCAACACCCCATAATTAACTCTTGTAATCGTTCACTTTATTCTTAATTACTTTGACTTTTATTATTTACATTTAATTTATTTTGTTTATTTTATTGAGTGAGCGAGTTATGTGCATTGTAGGTAATCATAAATAAGTGAGCAAGTTATATTTCAGCAATTTATAATGCAATTATGCTTTATTATTACATTACTGAAAATTTTGAAGATAGTATATATTCATTTTATAAAAAATTATAAATTCTTTTAAATACTCAGAACAGAGATTTTAGTTATTTAAATCTATGTGCGGTTTTAAACCATGAGGAACGTCTTGCTTTCTTGTTTTGTAATACATATTTCGAACTTGTATCCGTAAAACTTTAATGATAATAATAAGGTTCATTAAATTTATAAGTAATATTATTATAATAATGTGAACATGAATGTACTCAATAAAAAACGAACGATGGTACTCCGTCTGCCGGAAGGTGATGAGAGCATCGTACTGTTAGTAATAAGATGATATTGACACGTGAGCATCTGCTTTTGGGCCGCGCAGAGAAAGGTCGCTCGATGTGTCCCACATAATAGAGACCTTGGCTCCATCCAGAGAGCGTGTAGGTATGCCGCCGGATTTAAGAATGGTTCTCGGACACGATAGCGAGTTTCAGGGTCCCCTGTTCGCTTTTCAGGGGAATTAAAAATTTTTTATTGTGTATAACCGTCAAAATATGTGTTTTGTATGAGTAAATGCATTTATTAGAGTGAAAGGGGAGGAGCTGATGGTGAAATAGCATCGATGGCGGAATACAGGTGTGAATGCGTGTTGTTACATTTCGCATGCGCACGGGTCTGAAATGACAAAGCTGTCGGATGCCCCTTTAAAAAACTATAATAATAACATAATAAAGCAAAATATATAAATAATTTTATATAATGCAAAATAATATGAACATCTCTGATTAGCAATTATCGTAAACTGTTAACAAAGGTTCAAAATAAGAAATAACTATATAAAAATTAATTTAATGAATTAGTTAAATGCTATAAACACAACAGAATAAAATAAAGGAAATAGGTATATACAAAAGAATAAAAAAGAACTAAAAATAAGAACTGCGTGAAATAATAGATGGAATAAAACGATGTTAGAATGTTCAACTTAATCCTTTCTACACATCCATGCTGGCCTGGTGTATTGCACCAATGCAGAGACCAATTGAATCAATCCAACAAACTTAAAAACAATTTCTTGTGAATAACTGCACACGAAGGACAATCGTCAATATTCAGAAAGATACTAAATCCAACTAGAAAAAAATTTAGTTCCTCGATTCATCAGAGGGTTGGTGAAGTTAAGAGTCGAGTTGCATAACTTGAAGTACAAACCGTACCAAGCTTCTGAACGAGAAGAATGCAGCCTTTGTAATTTTAAAGCAAGGGGGGCATTTTTGAGCGGTTTGACCGATTCTTTCCGTAAAAATTTATCACTCACGCATCCGAACTTTCTATATACATATATTAAAGAATAAAGACAGACATAGTATTCGAGACTACATTCCTTGTTGGTGGAAGATAATTAGTTTATCGAAGTAGAACATTGTCGATCGTAGTTTGAAAACTGTGGACGTTTTGGGGGAGCGACCTACTACGTCTAGAAAGGTCACAAGTCTGATCGGACAGGCCTGTTCAAATTTCCGGCTTGCTTTTACTTCCACGGGTCGATAACTTAACGATGAAAGCAACAGCCTAAATTACTTCATGCTAAGTATAACTTTTGAGTTAAAGACTATCGTGTTTATTATATTTGGAATTTAAAGATAAAACATGACGTCATATTTAAAAAATTTACGTTACTTTTGTTAACGTTTTTCCATAGGATATGCATTCCACGAAGAATTGAGGTTCAACGACAATGGAGCAATTAGAAAAGTTGAGAAATTTTTTTTTATTATTTAGTTTCAACGCGTAACCATAAACTCAATAGAGTGAAACATTTCGTGTTTAAATTACTTTAGTAGCAGTACAATTTTGTTCGTCTTGATCATCTTTCAAGGAAACTCGTAATAGGCTATGAAATTTTGACAGGTACATCATCAAATTCTTCATATCACGATGCGTCAAGTGTAACGGCATAATTCGAACAACTTGAACACAATTTTTTTTCGTCGCGGAACGATTAGAAAACTAGGACGGCGCGGAATGGTAGTGTTTTGAGACGAGTAGGTGAAAACAGATCAAGGATATCAGCGAGGATAGGCCAGCCGAGTGCTGCCTTTTTTCAGTAAACAGTCGTCCCGTTCAAATCTTTGCAATGCCCGCCTCTTTTAATTAATTAATGGAGATAAGAAAAGCTTAATGCATGGATTCACCTTGGTTAAAGGTGTCTCGCCGAGCGAAACGAAATTCTGGCCTTGTCCGGGTTTCCTGTTTCAACGGTGCCCAGAAGTAACAACAGCGAAATAAACAAAACCACAGATGATGCCACGGTGCAAGCGATTATTGTGAAATTGTAAATAAAAGTAGCTATTACGCAATTAAAACAAAAATACAAAGGTTAAAATTCGTTAATGATAAAGAAGCTATTATTTCTGCAATATTAATTGTTGTAAATGCATTAATTATATCCCAAAGATTCTTCTGCGAGCAGGATAAACAATTTAATCCTTAGTTCAATAATGATAACAACGACAATGTCCTCTTTCTCTGTGTTCTGTTTATAATAAATCGTATCTGTTTCAACCGGAAAGATATGCTTGTTGCAAGGATCTACGTAGTTTAGTGAGTGGATTTTTTTCACTATGAACTTAATAACCTCCATTAACATATGTGTGACACGTGAAAAACTCGTAAACAGATTATGAAATTCAGTGGAAAAGTTCGGCATGATCATCACGACTACAATGAACTGATCACATACTACGAACGATAAACATTGGTATTATAACATTTTCAAGAACTAGCTACTGTTCTAGAACTACATTTGGCCTAAAATATAATACAATTAAAATTAGTCAGCCCGCTAAGTGAAAAAAGGTAAAGCAAAGAACAACATGGAAAAAGTACGCTATGCCATTCCAACTTCCAAAGCTCAGGTATATGCTAAGATGTTAATGTTAAGATGGAAATTCTGGAAACGGTCAATTTAAAAAAATCAATCAATATATATCTATAATTTCATATTTCAGATATCAGTCATTTTATGTTTTTTATTTCCAAAAACAGTCAATTTGTCCTATGATACTACTAAGTTTCATAAATAAGTTCTTTTGTCGAAAACATTTTGTAATTAATGGTTCTACTAATAGATTTTAAATATCTCTGAGTAGAACCATAATTTACAAAAACTAGGTTCTTTCTGTTAGACTTGTCCTAAGTAGAGCAAATGAATAAATCTACTGCCAAGTTCACAAATCAAATATTTTGCCAAGTTCCATTGCTTCTGAACTACAAATTTCCAAAACTTGAAGTCCATGCTACGATACTGGTGAATTTAGAATATATTAGAAATTTTTTGTGGAGGTATCATTTCGGAGCAAGTCGATATAAGCTGACAGATCCTTTTGTGTTTGTGAAATATGGCAGAAGGAGGCAAAACTCGTAAGGTGAGGTTGAGATGGGGAGTTGACGTCCGAGAGGATCGCAGTCACGATAGCTCAGGTGATAGAGCAGCAGCGTATCTGGCCGAAGGTCGTGGGTTCGAATCCCTCTCGTGCCATTAACTTTTTTTCATCTCAACTAAAAACCGTAATTAATTGTGGTTAATTACATTTGTCAATCCGGTTAACAACACGACACGCAATAATGGCACTTTTAAGCAGAAAACAATCACTTTGAGCCCTGAAGATGTTCTCAATAAAGATCGAAACGTTGGCACGATAAAGAAAATGTTTTTCTGAAACTTACATCACACCAGACAGCATCTAACGATTTCCGAACAGTAATGTAACAGTTATTTCCAAAACCAGTAGACATCACAATTGTAAATTTCTAAAAATAGTTGATCTGCGCATAAATATATTTAAATTCAGAAGCTTACTGTGTGAGGATGTTACAACATACATTACATACATAATAACATGCATAACACAACAACATACATTACATTTACCATTTTGGTTTACTTTTATATGGTTACATTATTTTGTTAAAACGTTTAAACATCAAAATTTTTAAAATATACTTTTTGTTTAAAGAATTTTCTTTGGCTTTGTACAATGAACAGAGAGAGGTTCTGTTCTGTCCTAATTTCTGAATATTTGTATCATACCGTTGTAGCATCCTCACAACTGGTCAGGAAGTGCTAAGTTATGAGGATTACTAGGCTATAGGCGTTGGAATTGTTGCTAAACCCCGGAAAAAATAATTGAAGACAAAACTCTCGACTCCTGATTTCGAACCAGTCAATTTATGGATGCTTGGTACTATCTCTCGAATAAGGTGATTAAAAGTAAAACAGCTTTAACTTCCGGAAACTGTCATATTATACTCAGTTCCGAGATATCGTCATAACCAGACTTAACCCTCTCAGGAGGATAAGAACATCACGATCCTTAAAAACAAATCAATTCTCATATAATATTTTAAACAGTAAATCAAGTATTAATTTAGAAGGGTTAAAAAAATCGAGATCTTACTAGATTATTATTTTATCTTCTTTAACTGAAGACTAACGAGTGAAAAGATCTAGTAGCATTTTTTTAAATACCAGCACAAATGCGTGTTATAACTTGAGATTTAATTTGATATGATTTTTATTAACTTTGTTAATTACTTTAACGAACTATTAAATTTTATGCTCTCTTATTACTCAGTATTTAATTTGAACTTTTGTTTGTTGAAATAGGGTAAGTTGATTAATTTCTAAGGTATTTTTTAAAACAAAGGTGCTTCTGACTGATATAAAAAATGTAATACAGCATGGAAAATTGTGTTAAAATTAACTAGCTACAAACATCTTTATATCAAATTTAAAGTTATTTTCTTTGTAGTATCGTACTGTTTACCACTATGTATATAATTTTAAATCTCCATTTATTTATTTTGACTGATATACAAATGTACAGCATGGAGCATCGTATTAAAAATGTAACTATCCATAATTATATTTATATTAAATTTAAAGTTATTTTTTTTCTAGCGACCCTGCATTCAAACCCGACATACTTACAAATGGCCTTTTTTTCCCCCAAAAAACGCCGGCACCTTGAAGGTTTATATGGCCTTTTGCTGTTGCGAGCCCTCGTTAAAAAAAAGTTATTTTTCTTTGTAGACGTATAAAAATATAGTCCGGCTAACCGATATGTATAAAAGATCCCCTTTTATTTATTTCTGATATAAAAACGTGATACAGCATGGAGAATCGTATAAATATTTAACTAGCTACAATTTATTTATATTGATTTGAAAATTGTTTTTCTTTGTAGATACATATAAATATCGTCCGGTTAACCACCGTGCATATAATGGTAACTGAACATGTTTTAAGTGAGTCAATGTATACAACGCCTTATACAAAAGGCCAATAACCAAATAATAATAGTAGGTAAGTAGTTGCAGACCAGTTTTAAACATTTATGGTTCATGGTACAAATACATTATTATAAAAAGCAAATTTGCTGATATGGCAACAAGCACCGTGACACATAAATCGAGTTTGAGTACCTGAATCGAAAGAGCGCTCAAGCCCGATAAATGAATTGTTGCTCATTCAATTAATATTGTTAGCATCCTAACGACATTTGCTAAATGGGATGTTTTAAAATGGCCCTGGCACCTCTCAGTCCAACGTATTCCGAAAAGGTTGGTGAAATTTAAAAATATTGGTTCAGCGCGGGCGTGCTGGCTCCGCACCAGATTGTTATGAAAGTGTGACGTGGCCCATCTCCCCTTGAGTGGAAAGGAAAAACCGCTTGTTCAGAAACCGCCGGATCAGAAAAAACAAAAAGGAGAGAGAAAGATTGTGTGTGAGAGAGTGTGAGAGAGAGAAAAGTCCGAGATTTCCACGTTCCTACCTGAATTTAAAAGGCTGCAGCTGTGGCGGAAGAAGATTTTTCACCGGGCCTTTTGTGTAGACTGGAAAGCAGGTAATGCCAAAACGAGAAAGGGGTGGCGAAAGAAGAGCACAGAGCATTTGCCACCGCTCCTTAGGCCCTTCATGAAAACGCGGGAAAGGAAGCCATTTTACTGGCCAAACCAAAACTGAGAAACAACACTTTCAATAAAAAATTACTCT
The DNA here is from genome assembly GCA_039619505.1 of Cimex hemipterus. NCBI lineage: Eukaryota > Metazoa > Arthropoda > Insecta > Hemiptera > Cimicidae > Cimex > Cimex hemipterus. The sequence continues at coordinate 2,724,841 of CM077105.1, read as the reverse complement.
TTTCGTTAGTTTAAAATGGTAAAAATTATTCAGATATCGTGAGGTGCGGTCTGGTGTGATGTAAGTTTCGGAAAACATTTTCCTTATCGTGCCAACATTTCCATCTTTTATTGAGATCATCTTCACGGCTCAAAGTGTTTGTCTTCTGTGTAATTGTGCCATTCTTGTGTGTCGGGTTGGGAGTGTATGTAAAAATTTGAAATTGCCCACTCAAAAACTACCAATGTATAGTCAATATTGGATATTTAGCATTTGGTCAAACAAAATCAGCTTAAACTACTAATTTCCTGTTTATTTCACATAGTTTCAATGAAATATGAACCAAAAAGTTTACAAAAGCTTTTTCGTATTTAAAGTAGCTCTTCAGCCCACCTTTGTCCTGCACAGGTAAATTATTGTCCCCATTTATCCTTCATTAGTAGTCATAAGTCACTCTATAATTGTACGAAAGAATCTAGGCGCATAGCGGAAAAACCCTTGTTGGACGCCCGACAATATTCAAAACAGGCGCAATCTACTGCCAGAGATCAAGATCGGTATTTTTTTCCTTTTTCTTTAATTCTTAAAAAAAATCGTCCAGGTCGAATAATACGTAATACGTACTACGTAATAATACTATAGACCTAGTTCGTTATCGCAACTCGCGAAACCTTCGTTTTATGAAAATGGAAGTATTTTTTAAAACCCCTCCTACCACCGTTACACAACGACAAAATCTCACAATCATTAATGATCTTTCCGCAATAGTTGATCGACAATTATCACAAATTAATCAATTAAAAAATTGAGGTAAACGCAGCCAAATATATGCAGTAGAAGAATGTACACACCAATAAATACTGTTTTATCCAATTGCAGAGGTATTCATATTAACTCGTATAATAATATTTCATGCCTTATTTACAAACATTCAACTAGCTTAAATGAAGCTGAGAGAAATAGGACAAAATTAACCAAACGTGATAAATATAAGTTTGTCTCTAATGTATATAACATCGTTTATCAGTATAGGACATCTTGATATAGGTGATAACATCGTACAACAGCAATAAAATATCAATGTTTCTACAGTATCTAACAACAACAGTAAAATGTCTATGTTGCATTAACATCGAAGAATTGATGATTCCATGCTACTGCATGTCAAAAAACATCAATTATTGGATTACTAACGATAGTTGTTTCAACCTGTGATAATATCAATAGCAAGCCGTGGATGTATTGGTATTGCCCAACATCAAATGACAAACAGATTTTTCCATGCTGTCGAGGGTCACAGCGGAACATAGATGTTCGGCTACTATCGATCAACAATAGCATCCTCGCACCCTTAATTTCGAACATCAACAATAAAATATCCATGATTTACTATCGTCAGACATCACTCTTCATCGATCATGTCATAAATTATCATCAATTCTATAACATGAACTCGTTACTAGCGAATGTCAACAGCAAACCAACGATATTTCGATATTGTCCAGCATCAAAAACAACGTGTGTTGCTGACACTAGATATCGTTTGTGATGCAATGTTTTCATACTGCCAAACATCGACATCTAAGCATCGATGATTCGATATTATGGCGTACCAACAGCAATGCAGATGTTTTCATACCGCACTAGCCATACAATCGAGCATAAAAAATAGAACATTCATGCGTTACTGCTGCCATTCGTCACTGTCGAATGTAAGTCAAACAATTGAGAAACATCGATTTTACGAGACTATCAATTATCAAACATCAATGTTGCCTCACCTGAGAATATTCTCAGCAATGTATCGACCTTTTGAACCTATCGATCATTAACAACAAAGATTAACTGAAACGCTTCAATATTTCGACACGGTGGAGCATGAACAGGAAACCAGAAGTTTCTATACTGTCGAGCATCAACAATGACACCTACTTTCGTTCCTGTTGAACCTTTCAATACTTTCAAACACCAAATATTGTTTTCCATCAAACCTCCTTCGATGGAATCGATCATCAAAAACCGAACATCGATATTTCGACATTGAACAAAATCAATAGCAAATCAATGTTTCTATAATATTCATTAAATTTCGTGGTCCGATTTACAAAATAAAATTTTTCAATTAATTAATCTTTATGTAAGGCATTGGTTGTTTCTATAACGTCGAACGTCAACAACATCCAAGTTTGGGTCTTGTAGAGCATCAACAGCACACCAAAATATATGTTTCCGTACTGTCAAATACAGCAACCAAACGTCAATGTTGCTCATCGATGTACAAATCCAATCGAGTATCCACACGAGAACAGATATTTCCATAGTACCAATGTCGACAACCAAACACCATCGAACCGTACTATGTAGCACAAACGATAAAATATACATCCTTCGTTACTGTCGAAAATAGCTATACAGCGATGATCCGTTATTAGCGGATATCAACAGAAATAAGATGTTTCAATACTGACAACCATCAGCAATACAATGTCAACCATACCATCACAGTTAGTTCCCTGCTATCCAATTGTCAAAAAAAAAAAAAAAAAAAAAAAAAAAAAAAAAAAAAAAAATTAATGGACCATACTATCGAACACAAACAGAAAAAATGCTTCTTTTATTCGAGCATAATCAGTTATGTATCACTGTTTCGTTGAACAGTACTCGTTTCGGACCAATAGAGTATCAACAGCACACCAGTTGTGCCATGTATCAATAGTCAACAAAAAATATCAATCAAACATAACATGTACTATCAAACATAAACAGTAATACATTCATGCTTCGTTATTGTTGAGCTTGAACAGCGTAGCCAACAACCACAGAAAATCACCACCGATGGACCAATAAAGTACCAAAAGATTTAAAAAAATGTCATAAGAGATTCACAGGAAAGCAAACGTTGCGATATTATCGAGCCTCAAAAGCAAGCATACTGCAAAGCAGCTTCAACACAAACATCAAATGTCAAGTTTCGTTTCTACAGATTATAAACTGCAGAACTTCCAGTTGACATCTATCTAGTACCAACATAAAAACTTGTTGCCCAAGAGAACATCAAACGAAAACCATTAATGGTTCGATACTAGTGAAAGTCGATTTTTCGGTATCATTATGGTTATTTCTAACCCACAATGCAAGGAGACCTCAGCCTCTTAAAAAAACCCATTAAACAGCACCGTTGTTATTTATGTAATACGACGTGCAAGCTTCTTCAAATAGCTGTTGATATGGAACGACTTTTATGCTGTTAGGTAAGACAAAACGCGCTAAGCAAACTGTCAAATCTCGTTAAATATCCTTTTTATGTTATAAATTCGTCGATCTACACACGTTCAATTGTAATAAAATATTTATTCTCTGAATTAAGGAATAATTGAGAGAAACGGGCAATGCGCCGGGTGGCCGAGTGGACGAGCCCTTGTCAGCGGTTTGATCATATCAAATCATTTCTGTCTTCGGTCAAACACGTACCTCGTCTTTTACGGCTTCGACGATATTGTCGGCGTAATGAAGGTATCGGATCGCCGAGAGATTGTCCCGAATTTGGCTTCTAGCAGTACGTCCCATGAGACTGACACGTTCGGAACCATTTACTAGCATCATTCACATTAGACAATTATTTATTCAGATGGCTATTTATGAATTTCAAATATAATCTTGTGTTTACCAACTGTAGCTTGGGTCCTTCGATCAGTAGTGTAATAGGATTTTCTTGAAAGAGTTCCGGATTCTCTTTTACATACTTATATTACTTTTCCTATGGTTTTTTAAAACAGAAATTAGTGTGTTTATACAAATACATTGCCTTATTCAGAAGGTAAAAATTTGGGCGTATAGTTTCATTTTGCGACCGAATCGACCTACACTCGTAAAAATTAGCTTTTGTTGTCTAATTCTGCAAACTGTGCCTGATCGTTTATAAAATAAACACCAATTGTTATACAACTGTTGCAATACCAAGGACAATGTTGTTAAGACAAATCACCTCGAGATGAGGTCATTATGATTAATTTTAAAGCAGTTCCATTATTATCAATTGTAAATTAATATCATGCAGAGGTTAAAAAAAACTGTTTGTTAGTTTGTTTACACCGCTGATTATTAAAAATGAATATAACAATCTAAAAACTATAATAAAACACTTAACCGCTTCCATGATGTATTTACTTCACAATTCAACCGTAGACATAATTTTAAAATCGTGGAGTGCTGTTGTTAAACCGAAGGGGTAATTAATACGTCTACATAACAAGTGGCCAGCCACCCGATGAACATAAATTATTTTTTTTATATGTTCCAGGGTGGAAGATGGTTTTAATTGCACTGACATATGCGTGCAGAATATTTATTTAAAAAAAGTACTTTGGTCTCTGTCCGTTTCGAATTGCGCTATATCTGCTAAATATTCAAGACAATAACAGTTAAAGTGATGATAGAATTATAAAATATCATTTATAACTTTTAACGTTTTAATGAAAATTAAATTCATCATTTTTTAAAAACATTCAAAGTAGCTTTCAGTAAATTATTGAGTCCCGCAAGGGTCACATTTAAGGCCTTTTCTTTTTAAAACCTACATTAACGTTTACTCTATTTTCAACTTTAATGATCCTACTTCTCACAGGCTATTTAATATCTAATAAATCAATTTTACTTCTGGCTCTGCTGTACATCTTCAACATGCTATAAACGTTCAAAATTAACTCGCTCCTGACCAGACCTGCAACTGTTAAGGATCATGCCATCATGCATTATAGTCACCATCAAATAAATAATCATTAAACTGATAATTTCGTTTAGTAATTTATAACTGTCGGTAATATTATATAGTTTGGTAGCAAATGTTGGAGTCCCTCAAGGGTCATGCTTAGGTCCTTTTCGGTTTGCAATCCATATATCTCTGCTTATTTTTCATCTGTTATGACTCTACGTTTTACATATGATTCAAAAATAATATTAAAAAATGAATACTGTTCATGGCTGCTTTACAAGTTCAATATTTCTTAGTAAAATTTCAAATCTGACAATGTAATCTATATCAGAATCGCCCCTAAATAAACCTGATACTGTTAAGGATCACGCCATCGTTAGCGTCACCGCCAAATAAAAATCATTAAATTTGCTCATTTATTTTAATAATATATCAACATCGGTAACTTTTTAGTTTTGTAGCAAATTCTGGAGTCCCTCAAGGGTCAAGCGTAGGGCCTTTTCTTTTTTCACTCTATCAGAGTCGCTCCTATTAAACCTGAAATTGTTAAAGATCTTGCCAGCACCACCTAATAGAATAATAATTAAATTCATAATTTAGAATAATTTGGAATAATGTCGAAACTTTATATAGTTGTGTACCAAATTCTGGACTCCCTCAAGGGTCTCGCTTAGGGCCTGTTCGTTTTAAAACCTACATTAACGATACCTTTGATCTTTTATCCGTTATATCCTAATTTTCACATTTAAAACCATTCTTACAAATTAATTCTCTTTCTGAATTCTTTACAACTTCATCAACACGTGGTTAATGATTATCGAGTAATAATAATTATTTGAATTCCGAAAAATGCTTAGTTATGACTTTCTATAACATAAAATCTATCAAATTTAGCAGAATGCTAGCAGCAACAGAAATTTTTCTAACTCAAAGCTAATGTCGGAAATTGACGAGTACTGTTCCTTAGGTACTGTTAATTAAGGTATTGTTTTATTAATATTAATTTATGTTATATTATTATTGAAATTTGATATAGTTTAATTTTAGTTGTTTTCATTGAAAATATGTATGGTTATAAATGTATAACTGAGAAACAGCTAAATAAATAAACTAAAAAAATACGTTTTTTATTACAAATATGGTTAAAAATGTTTGTTTTGACATCATCTCTTCTGGGAAAATATAATTTTAGTACTTAATTACTACCTGATAATATATTACTTATTAACGAACAGATCTTTTTGTCTTTTTCAGTAATTGTTATGATTTAATACATGTTTAAGTATTAGTCTGAGGATTATAAATTCAATAAAGATCGTCATGATATCCATAAACAAACACAGATATTTAACGATTAACTTTCGCGTCTTACTTTTGATGTTTGCTCGTTTCTTACACTTTCTATTATGTTGAACCGGCACAGGGTCATTTACTGAGTTAGAACAGGTTTTGTTTTGGGTGGTTTCCGCGCCTGACAGTCGAATCCAGCGTGACTAGGCAAAACTGGACTATCAGAAACTACCCAACTACATGCTCGATAATCGAAAACGTAGCATTCGTAACATTTGCTAAATCGGCATTGGGCCTCGTATTGGGTCCGTACTCACTTGGGCTTGTTGAACTGCTCAAACGCATTTCAGCATTGCGCTATTTTCAGTAAAGAACTCTTTCCTTTCGAAGAACGTTCCACACTGAAGATGGCGCAATGCCGAAACGCGTTTGAACTAAAAAACCCACGGTGGGAGACAGACCCAGAAAGTTCAACATGGATTCACCGACTCGCAGAGCAAAACCCATCATCAAATCCATGTCATGTATGTAATGTATAAATTTGTCGAAGTCGTGAGGAGAAGTCAAGAATGAGGTAGTCTAGAAAAACACTTTTTGCATTTTTTTGCCGAAGTTTCGACTTTTTTTCGGATCAACTTCATGCGTAAAGTGTGATGCTATTCTTGTGGTGTCATAATGGTTTTGGGTGAAAATGAACAATATGACACCACAAGAATAGCACCACACTTTTTCCATTGAAGATGACCCAAATAAACATTGGCAAAAAAATGAAAAAGTTTTTATTCAAACTACCTCATTCTTGAAATCCTCACGACTTCAACAAATTATGAAACAACAGGTCACTGAGAAACACATATTATGTATAAAGTAGAAAAACCTAGCACACCAGACTGTCAAATTACGCCAACTGATGCTGATTTACATAAAACCAATTTCTGTTTTAGTGTATGTAAGCAGTTTTGGGCGGATGTCGTGAATAAATAAAATTAAATAACAATAACATCCAGTGCGGCGAGACCAATTAGGACATGTAATTAAATGCTGAAATGTTGCAGTTAAGATCCGGATGTAATCATGATTTCCGAGATGTTCGGAACGAATTCAACCATGATTTGCGTAGACGATGGGTCGCCAGGTGACGGAACCACGCCAAATGGCGAATGTCCAGCGCATGGTCGTTGAAAGCGAGAACTCACGGACCGGAGTTGAGTGAAACTGGCATTTCTTGTTATGTAAAGAGCTGGATGGATGAAAAAATTCTACCGGCTGGGAAAGAGCCCCTCGATGACTTGAGCCGTTTACGCTCGTGCCGAAGGGACCGCGTGGCAACGCTTTTTGCATGTGACGTGTAACCTGCGATCCCGTGTAGTTACCACGTTGAAACTCAAAATAATGTAAACATGAGATAAATAAAGTCGACGCGACACGGGGAAACGGCCTCTCCCCACTCGGTTTTCTCCTTCTCCTGCTCCCCACTCGGCCTGCGAGTCGCGGCTCTAACGGGAAAAAAATTTCGCCACGTCCACGCCTCGTGGAACGGCGGAAAATAGAAAAATCCCTGATGTTTTGGGACCGGGGCTTGGGCCGGTCGCCATGGCAACTGCCGTCGATGGAGTAACCGAGCAACAGGGTGGGCATCGACGCGACACCGACACCCGGCCAAAGTCCCACTTGTGAAAAATTTAACTCACTTGTCCAAAAACGAAGCTCCGGGGCGTCTGGAGGCGGATTTGAAAACGGGCCGGCGATGACAACGCATTGGCAGGAAAGCAAGCGGGCGCGTCTCGCTCGAGGAGCGTGTTTACGACTGAAGAGGCGATGCCTGCCGACGCTGGCCGGCCGGGAGGGGTGGCAATGACGTCACGGCCTACGTCATCAATCCGCCTGATAAACTGTCGTCATGACGACGGCCGGGTTGGGCAGGCCGTCTGGACCCCGGCGGAACAGCCCGCAGATGGCCACTAATCCGTTCATACTTCCTAAGATGCCGGAATTTATTTTAATATACACAGCCATTTAAACATTTATTCTCCTTACTTTAATATATTAATATCACCCCTCCCCACGATTGATTTATTACTTTCAACTCTCCTCTATCTGTGCCTTTGTTGTGAGCGAGTGAGTGAGAGAGTGTGTGCGTTTTAGCTCTTTTGCAAACTCTCCCTCGCTCCCTCTCGTTCATCTATTTATTCGAGCTTTCTACTACTTTACTAAAATCATAGTATACACAAAAACACATAGGAAAGCCTGTCACGATTATACACAAATATAATTGTAATAACTCGTTAAGTGTAAGAAAGGTCCTAGGGGCCTAACTTGTGCGTGTATTTTATTTTCTCACTCTTATACACAAGTAATACCCACGTGTGTGTGTGTGTGTGTGTTTTGTTCGTGCGTGTATTTGTAAAAGGCGGAGAGAGGAGGATGTGAAAGTGAAATAGGATTCCGGTTTCTATTGAACGGTTATAATGAATATATGATCACAGGTTATTTTTTTGTGGCCTGCTTTCCACCCTTAAAAATGAACAAACCATTTATTTTTCTGTTTGTTTTTGTAGCGCTTTAATACGTTTTTTTAAATATGTACAAGTTAAACATGTTGGATAAAGAACGATATTTCTCCCAAGAACCTTAGTAACGCTGAGATCCTTGCTTCGTTATTTTTCTCAATACATTGTTTATAGGGGGTCATAGGGCTACCTAGTAAAATCCCCTAGGACACCTCCCTCTCTCCAGCTGAGGCACGGGCTATTGTGCTCTGTGTACTGGAAATACGTACTAAAGAAGGGGCAGAAAGGTGGCCAGTTATACTAATACATTGCCAGGAGAATCAATGGGATTGTGTTCAAATTGGTTCAGGTATAAGGTGAAGAGAAGACCAAAAACGTGGGCGCCAGGCTGTACACTCATACAACCAGCAGACCGAAACTCCTATAACGAAACAATAAGATAATCTGATATTGCATTCATATTAAGTTGAAAACAATTTTATATATTACCAACTTCATGGTTCATATTTTCTTTGCTGGTAGGTTGAAAAATTCCAAGATCTCAGTGGTTGAAAAACTTTTATTCAATTTAGTAAATTACATGGACGTCGTTCGGACTCCCGGCCCGTCATCAGAAACTAAACAGAGAAACCTCATGGTACAATTCACAATCTGAAAACACACCCATCCATAATTTCCAATTGTTTATATAAAAGTATTTATACCTCGACTATGCCAATGACAAATACATATTATTTTTCCACCAATCAAAATTGTTTCAAAACTATAATAGAAACCTATATTTTTCATAAATACTTTTATCGGATTGGATATTACTGATGGATGTGCATTCAGATTGTGAATTGTACCATGAGATTGCTCTATGTTTAGTTCTGATGATGGGCCAAGAGTCCGAAACGCCATGTAATTTACTAAATTGAATAAAAGTTTCCAACCACGGAGTTCTTGGAATTTTTTCATCCTATCAATAGAGTGGAAGGCCTTTTCAAACAGATGGATTGTAAACGGTATTGAAGAAAATCATAGACGTACTCTCAGGCGCTTTACACCCCCAAAAAAGTGAGAAAAACATCTAAAATCAATTGCGTCAGAAGAAGACACGTCGAAATATGTCCTTTGTGGTTGTGAAGCCTTAGCTTGGATAAGGTACCGTCACTTTGTAAAATTAATTACACCGCCAAAAGGAATCATCAATGGGCATCTAGGAGAGGACTCAAATTTCCAAAAAGGACTATATTTTCCATAGTGCGGGCGTAAAAGTAGGATTAATCAATAATAGATCACGTCGTTTGAAACTCTAAATGCTCAAAAAGAGTAATAGATAAGGAGAGTGACGATGAGGGGAGAGGATTTGTCTAGAAATTATCCTATCATGTTTTGAAAGAAAACGAAAATGCATTGTAAAAGTCACAAGTCTGCAAAAGCTTGAACGGGATGTTTCTTCGATTAAGACCTTTGTCTAGGGGCCGGGAAGAAGCATTTCTAACAAGTGCCGGGTGGGTGTGATTCGAGACTATTTCTAGGACCCGTTATATTTTTGTTCAAGTTAAAAAAGAAATACTTCACCCCTTGAGACGACAATGGGCTTTTAAAATATTACATCCTAAAGTTTCGGCGGTAATTAGGGGACCTGAAAGGGGTTGGAGAGAAGTCCAATTCTGAGATTTTTGGTGTAAGCCATTTTTGGTTATTTGTTTTTATTATTGCCGATTTTTTAATATATAAATGTGCTGTATGTGTAATAAATTTTAACGAATTAAATACAAATTGGTATATATTTGTTTTAGAATAGTAGGAATTTTCACTTGAATACTGTTATTTTCAGTTCAAGCTAAAATGTGGTAACGTATTTAAATACATGAACCACCGTGGATGAAAATATTATTAGAGTTAATTTATTAACAAAACTAAAATAACTGCGAATTATGCTAATATTGCATAGAACAGAGATAATTACTAGGAAAACTACTATTATACTGGCAAAAATTTAGAGTGAATTATTAAATTAGCGGGGCTATTTATTTGATATCAAAACGTTAAAACGTTTCCTGGAAGTTGATTGTTGACTACTATTATAATTAAACAGAAAATATCAACGATTAAATTGACTGCTGTAATATTTAATTTATAAATAATCGATAGTAAATCAACCTAGCAGTATGTACAATGAGGGAAATTTAGGGGCCGACAAACATCTGAGGTCATCTGCGAATTTGTACTTCTTTTCCCGCTTTTCAAGCCCATTTTTCAATCTGTACACATTTGAGCGTCTCGATTTTTTATTGACACTTTGCTGTTGTATTAAAAACTAAATCGATATCCGAAGACGCTAGACATACAACACATATGTAAAATCATCATCATCTTATACAAGCATAGAAGTCAGGTCATGTTCACTCCCGCCAGAGTACTCAACATTCTTCGAGGCGGGGTCGAAGCCACTCCATTCTCGCTAATACCTTACTTTTGCCCTCTAGACGACACACACTCACCCCATAGTCCTCCATAAAACAGGGTAAACAACCCCTTCAATCTGGTAGTACAAAAAAAGGAGCAGTTTCCGTTTGTATATACATTGTATTTTTGTATATACTATTATTTAATTAGTAAATCAGTGGTGCATTTTTTTAATGCGAATTGGCCTAATATAAAAATATTCTTGTGGGAAGTCATTCATCGTTAATTATTAGTTACCGAAGAGGTAGAAACAGAAAGGCTACAAAAAGATTATGCCTTGGTAGGTTTTATGCACACTGCCGTATTAAAAAATGGTTACCATAAAAAGTTATTACATTAGGCTAAAATGAATTTTACATTAGGTTTCATAGAAATTGTAGATACGGAATCGGTTTGTCCACATAAAAACTACGGTTTTAATTAATTATTTATTAATTTACTGCCATTTAACGGGAGAGTAAAAGTTATTAAATTTAATTTACTATTTCTAATATGCAAAAATATTTTCACGATCATATTGCAATTTAAAGTAGTAGCAAGGTAAGCCGAAACATTTTTTATGTTCATCAAGAAACAAAGTTGATGTTCGTATTTCGCACCCTAAAAGTACTCAAAACATGGAATGCTCTAATATTTTTCGACCTAGTATTACCAAAATATGTTTAATTAAAATAGGAAATTTTCAAATTATTTAAACATAAAGGCTTGAGCAAAGAGGTAGGGTTATTAATACATAAAACATGAAATGAACTAATCTTTCAACTTTATTTAAATGTCTAACGGTGAATAATTTTTTTACTGTGACTAACTCAAAAATGAAATTTGGTCAAACCTAAATCACAGTCGCAGATATACAACAGTAAAGATGGATCTTGAGTGTGGACGATCAGAGCGAGAAAAGGCGGCCATTCTGACATTTTATAAAATAAGAGGGGATGATGATAAATGATTTTTTAAGTGTTTTAAGTAAATTTTAAGCTGGATATCAAAAAACATTCCCTAGGTTGATTAGGCTCAAAAATGTCTATTTAATTTTGTTTAGTATTTAAGGGAATTAAAGGGTGCTTAAAACAAATCTGATTAAAAAAAGTCAGTGTCACAAGCGTCACGATAGCTGAAGTGGTAGAGTAGCTGCGTATTTAGCCGAAGGTCGTGGGTTCGAATCCTGCTTGTGACACTGACTTTTTATCTCAACCAAAACTTTAATTTATTGAAAAGAATTATATTTGGACAAGCGGACCACGAAACTAATAAATGTAATAAGTTCAATTTTACGTTGGCATGCAACGGCCTAAGCAATAAAAAAATCATTTTTTCATTATAAAATCAATCCATATTTGTTTAGGGGTCATAATTGACCATATTAATTTTAAAATTATTATTTAAATCAAAGGTGTAGGGTTAGGATGAAAAATTAGCGTCACGAGCGGGATTCGAACTCATAGCCTTCGGCTCAATACGCCACTGCTCAAACCACTCGATCCTCTCGGACACCAAAAATGGCAAAAAGAGGGAAAATTCGAACGGTTGAAGGTTGGGATGGGAAGCTGGTGTCGAGGAGATCGAAGTCGGGTCGAAGGTCGTGGGTTCGAATCCCTCTCGTGACGGTAATTTTTCATCTCAACCGAAAGCCTTACATAAGAAGAGTAATTACATGGAATTTATAATATCATTTGATATTTTTATGCTTCGGGAAACCTTCGTCCGGGACAAATACTTTTGCAGATAGGATGATTCACTGGATTTAGAATGTTAGGTTAGTGCTGCAATTAATGCTAAGTAAGGAAGAACAAAAGGGGGATGTGTTCATATATAAAATCAAGTTAAGGAATTTGAAAATTTTTGAACCAACAAATGTAAGAAATTAGGTTGAATAATTGTATGTGTATATAAAATTGATATATTATAATAACCCCATTAGAAGTCACGACAGCTCAAGTGGTAGAGTAGCGGCGTTTTTAGCGGAAGGTCGTGGGTTCGAATCCCGCTCGTGACACTTTTTCATTTCAACCAATACCTTACATAAAGATTAATTAATTGAAAGATATTATAATAGAGCCTTGAAATAGTGTCTCACCAAAGAAAGAAAACTATAATTAATAAAAGCATAAATTAATTACTTTTTTTCATTTTTCGACCTAGTATCCCATAAAAAAGGTTTATACTATTATCGGTGATTCCACATCCACAACTTCCTCTTGTGAGAACAAAATAATTAGTTTTAATGAAAAGTTAAGTAATTTGTGTAATTTAATAGCATATTTTATGAACTAACAGACTTCAGTCTCTATTATAGTGGCGTTTAAATACACTAATGTCGATGAGTAATGAATAACTAGTAATTTGGAATAACGGCTTGAATAATTTTGCTGTTCGTTATATTTTTGTGAAACGTAAACACCGATTGAAATGTTTTTTTTTTGATTGAAAATTGTAATGAATTAACCATTCCGCGTTGGTTTAGATCAAAGACGCTCCAACGGAGGAAAAGAGGCCAGCCAATTATAATTTTACCAAGGAAAACTGAGAAGGAAATTGTCGAATAATAATTCGTTTAACATTTCCAACAGGGCAAAGTGCGCAAAGAGAGAATATAAATAAAAGTAAATTGTTTGAACCATTTGCTAAACGTGTTTCGTTCCTTTCGGCTAATTACAAGAGGGGAATCGATCATTCTTGAAAAGCGTCCCTTTTTTGGAAAAAATGTTGGACATTAGCTGATGCAATAAGCTTGTCTTGTTTGCGAAATGGGTCGGAATATAATACAATGGAATAGAAGTTTATCTTATCTGGATGTTTATGTGCATCAGGATGGTTGCAAGATTGCCCATGAGTGTCGGAGAATATAACAAAAATACTTCGTTGGTCTGTTTAATTGGATATTTTTAAAAAATGGACCTCTTTTGTACATAGAAATTATATGAGTATAAAATGGCACAGATTAAATTGTTTCCTGCATAATTTTATAGATAAAATCTTCCATTTGTGTACAATTATTTTAGACCAATATGTGAGGTAGTGTTTGTAGGCGAATGATAAAAAATTAAAGATTTTTCCGATAAAGACAGAAGAGGCGGTGGAATTCCGAATGTCGGTCAAAGTATATCTCAGTCGTGTGTGTTAGCATCTGTTTTCGAGTGGGTTTAAACACGTCACTGTTTAACAATCGTGAAAACAAGAGAGGACCTGACACCCTGTGATAACGCATTAAAGGAGACATTTAAATCTTTTTAGCACGATTAGAAATAGAGAAACAGGACGTACTCCCTGAACGGGTCCCCTCCATCCAATTACGTCAGCCTTCGCCCTAGCGGACTCGTCCTCGGTTTGATCTGCTTATTCCATTTGGCATTTGGTTCCACAAAAACAATTGGTTTATTAGAAATGTGATCAAATAATAAGGATACTCTGAGATGTGTATAATTGAAATTCAAACAAATCGAACTGTAATATCTAATTTGATCAAAATCCCTTTTTGAGAAAGCGTTGGGAAAAATTGATTCGACCTTAAGTCATATTAATATTGTTACACCATAAGCTCACTTGGTCCTTGAAGTAACATACAGACTGCTTTTTCCTCTTAATTATTTAAATTATTGTACTTTTTGAAAAATTCATACATTTTTAAGATCATACTTTTGTAGAGATAATGGTCGCTTTCCTGACGCCTCTCTGTTAAAAGACCGCCTCTGATATTAAATTTAATTAAAATTTCAAAATTCATATTTTATAACAATTCCCAGAAAAAATCGACCTTTAATATTTGAATATAATTAGAAAATAACCCTATTCGGTGTTTAATGTAATAACGTACATTTAAAATAGTCTATTGTTTATAAAAATACTGTAGAATTTATACACGAAGCTCATTGCAGGGTCCGCTTTTTCTCGCTCTTTTAGTCCATAATCAAGAACCATCTTTGCTGCTAGATTTGATTTGGGATTTATTTGCAAAAGCAGATTTCGTTTATTAAGACCCAACGAGCATAATTGGTATGCAACGATATAATTGAAATTCAAACATATCGTACTGTACTATTACATTTTTTCAATACTTCTTTTTTCCATAAGCCTTAGGGAAAATTTATTCGGCCTTGTAACTTTAATTAATATTGATACACCATAAACTCATTTCGTGCTTCAAATAACATACAGACTGGTTTTTTCTCTTAAACATTTAAAGTATTGTACTTTTTTAAAAATTCTTAAATTTTAAAAGACCATTTTATAAACAGATGTCGTTTGTTGATCCGCCCTGAAAATGATGCTGCTCCTTAGACTCCATCCTCTCTGTGAAAATATCGTATTTTTCATAATTCATTCTCAAGATATTCACAGACAAATTTAATCGACCTTAAACATTTTAATACAGTTACACCATACTTTATATAATAACATAGAAAAATAATCTCCATATAATTGATAAGTCGTTAATAGTATATTATTGTAATAAAAAGAAATAAAGCCGATTTGGGGAAAAAAAGTCGCCCATTCGAAGATTATATCCTCTTCATCAGGACTTTGAAACTGTTATTAAAATTATAAGATAAAGAAATGAGCGGTTTTCCTTTGGCCAGAACCCTGATACTTTAATGCAAAGTTGTTCTAACATTTTACGAAAAATCGTGGAAGACATGGTAATACAAGATGTACATTTCTGGGCCCGACTTTACCCGCTGTTGCTCCTTACACGCCATCTTCACTACTGTAATATTAAATTTGACCAAAATTCCTTTTTGCGAGAGTCACAAATAATAATTAATTGGACATTAGACATTTCAATATTAGAACATAAGACCAATGTTTCATGTAAAAACATTAGTACTGATTTTCTTTAAGCTTTATGTTATAATTTTTTAAAAGCTTTCATGCTATTAAAAAGATTTGTTCTTATTCACGGTTTATCGTAACACATCTTTGCTGCTGTAGGTCTTTGACTGTCATTTTAATTTGACCAAAGTTCATTTTTAAGATAGTCAAAGTAAAAAATCTGATTGAATCTGAGAAATTGTAATAAAGTTACAATAAACTTTAAGTTAATAACTTTATTTCATGTTTTATGTAGTAACTAATCCATACTGCTTTCCTGAAGTTTTTATCTTTATATAATTTTAAAATTGTAGATTTTCATGAAATATTTTTTGTTAATACTACGTAGGTCGAAAAATATTTGACCACTCATGTTTTATGTAATAACATTAATGTTGCTTTTCTGAAGCTTTTATGTTATAAACACAGTCCCGTTTTACTTATCGTTTCTCCTTAGACGCCATCCTTGCTCCTGTAAGCCTCCTACTATAATATTAAATTTGATCAATTTTTTTTTTTAATATAGAAAGGTCAATGGACAAGTTGATACCCGGGTGAAAATATTAATCACCTACCAATGGGCACTAGGAGCCTTAAGAAATTAACTTAATTCGGTTTTTTAAAAATATGGATAAGAAAACAATGTGCACATTTTTATTAAGTCTATGAATTCGATCACTATCCTTAAATAAAATATAATCAATGTAAACATTGGAGTTTTATTAGTCACATTTTTACAGCTCTCAATTTTGTGAAGATATCGTATTATAAACAGACGACGTTATTTTCTGGGTCCGTCCCGTCTCCCTGTTGGTCCTTGGTCGCCTGTCCCTTCCTTCGCTCCTTTAAGACGTAAGCGTGTGATAATGGACCAACAGCGAGAATATACGGACCGCGATCAAACTGCAAACAGTCGGTCGGGTCGTAGACCAAACTTTCTAATTTGAAAAGGGGAAAAAAATTAACACACTGGCGGTTGAAGTTAAACCACATTCCGCAGACAAAAAACTTAAATGTTGAAAATTAAAGAGATTCAAGCATTCATATTTTTTCTTTTATTACTGTTCTTTAAGTTTAAACGGTTTGGTAATGTTGATATGGAATATGCAGTATTGAGGTCGCTTCGTCCATGTTTTCGTTAGTTTTTGAGCCCGTTAGTCAAGTAAATTTTGACTAAAACACCTCTTTGCTGAAGAAATAAACAATTTGAAACTAAAATTATTCCGGTTTCCTAACATTAGGCGCTAAAATGTTTCGTTAGCAACAATTAGCTTACGGCCGTGGTTTGCCAACGGGCGAGTTTCTAGCATTCCTATTCCAATCAATAATTAAACTATTTGCTTAAAAATAAATTTCTACGGATTATTTGGAGGTCTTGAGATGCGGTCTGGTGTGACGTAGGTTTTAGTGAAACATTTTCTTTATCGTGTCAACGTTTCGATCTTTATGCAGATCATCTTCACGGCTGAAACTTCTTGTTTTCTGTGTAGATGTGTCCAAAAGTCCAAAATGTGTCCAATCCAAAAGTCTACAAAAACAGAAGAAGAAAAAACATAGCACGATCAAAATTCATTAACACAATAAACAATCAATTACAACACCTCACTACAAATCAACACAGCATATCTCAACAAACTTACACCAAAACGAAAAAAATTCTCAAAAATAATTCTGAAATACTCATTATGGGGATGATCTTTGAGATCATCTTCAAGCCTGGGATTTATAAAAATTGTTTAAATTTTACAAATACGTGTAGGATGTGAAATAACTAAACGCCACACATAAATTTCTACCTTTGCTGTTATTTTAACGATTAGGTAAAATTAAATGGTAAACAGCACGAAAAGGGGCATTTTTCCTCTCGTTTATCGGCACAATAAAACTTGATTACTGAAGAAAGGAAATCTCTTTCTTCTTGGAACGATTTGTACAATGCTTCGTTTTATCTGGGATGGGTGAACAAAGACCAATAACGGCTTTGTTTAGCCGGGCATAACGCGAATAAGACTGAATTCTGAACTAGGAGCAACTATTTTGAAAGGGGGAACTATTCAATCAAACATAAACTCCACCGATAATCAATAATTAATAACATTATTCAAAGCTGATAATTTAATGACAAAGAAAGTCATGGGAAGAAAAACCTGACCTTGGGCATTGAGAGGAAGAAAATATTAAGAATGAAATAAAAAATAAACAAAAGAATATCCCAGGAAAAGTTTATTAAATAAAAAATTGGACACAATATTTTTCATAATTCTTAGTTTTATCAAATGAAAAATAAGAAAACGACTACAAACTTATACTGCAATATCCTTCAAAAAAGAATTGTTTGAATTACGGAAAAGTATTTTTAGTAAGTAAGAATCTCTTCATCAAGGTTTTATTTTACCAAGGGATTTATTCTAATATTCTATTATGGGAAAACAATTAGCTCTGCTGGGAATGAACCACAGTGTTACGACATCCAACGAACGTGGACAGGACAAATTGAAATCGATAATTTTATAGACAATAAAGACAGAAATGATGAATGGTCCAGTGAATGCGATGTACAATCCTTTTTGAAAAGAGATCTCCTGCTCACAGCAAGTTAATTTCAAATATCCGGATTTTGAGCTTATGTCTCATCGTTGGTTGTAGAACTCCCTCAACCTGAAGATGAGCTTTAAGCTCGAAATCCGGATCGTTGAAAACAACTTACTGTGAGTAGGAACTATCTTTCTTAAAAGGAGAATAAAGACTGTTTTTGCCAATTATTGATCAGGCCTTACGACTTTCTTAAAACGACAATTGCAGCTAACCATTTAAAGTTAAGCAATGTAGGAAGTAAATAAATCAAGACCGTTCCGTTATGTCAGAAGATTTTCGAAAAACTAAGGATATTAAATTTAAAAAAATAACAACTTTATGTTTAGTCAGCTGCGTACAAGATTGGGAGTAATTCAAAATGTAGGAAAGGGCAAGTGTCCCCAGAGTGGATAGTCCATCTGCAGTCCACCCCCGACCAATTCGTTTTGTCAAAGGAGCCTATTTACGACCCCTTCATACCCAGCCGATTCCAACGGCTTTGGTTTCCTACAAACCCCTGCTTTGCTATGTTAATTAACAAAAGGCAAGCTGAACCCCTTAAACAGCTGGCAATAGGTGTTCTCACGGCTCTACTAACAGGCACCTATACGTCCTTCCCAGGAAAAGGATCTTACCTCAAGGTATAATGATTAAGTCTACCGAGGGAGAGCTTTCTTTCCTGATGAAGTAAGTGTAAAACCTAAATGTTGATTGTTTGAAAATAGATTGCTGGTGAAGTGCCGAAGCAAGGATGTCAGAGGTCATGCTACAGTCTTTCAATATATAGTAGGTGAGTATAGTAGTTGCAAAACGGTTTACTGGAAAAGATATTAATAAAATTTAACCATTTACAGTTGCTACTTATTAATAATGAAGCGGTCAAAAGCAAATAATTGTTCTTGATGTTAAAAATAGAGGAACCGGAGAGCGTCTGACGATGGAGGGAATGTTTAAGAATATATTTTTGGCCGGCGAATCCCCGATCGCAGCGTCGCTCGCTTTTAAATATACGAACAGGCTGAAAAATCTCCTGGCATGGATTCACCACTTCCTCTTCGCTTTCTGCTACTGCCCCCGATTCCCGAAGCGCAGACGTCTAACGGCGGTAACCTCACATACTCACCATTCTGTCTTTAAGAGGACGGTTTAAATTAATTTACTTTTTTTCTTTTTGAAAGGACGGATGCATTTGTTTAGCGTAAAAGCCGAGTTTCCGCCGTTCTGAGTCGGCGATAAAACCACAACGGCTGTCCTAGGTCGGATCACCGATACATTCACGTTCTCTTCCCCGGTACCAAATATGGCCCGAGCTGGTTACCTCTCCAGCTGACTTTTAATAATAGAAATCCTTTATTTTCAAACCAGACACCAATTTCGTCCTCTTGTCGTTTCAACCTCAACGTCAAAATAAAGCCCAACACTAATTTTTCTATCCATTCTTCTCTTAAAACTTATTTTGAGAAACAATAATCTAAATAAAAAACATCTAAAGAAATGTGAATCATTATTAATACAATTATAGTAACATTAATTCTTGTCGACACAAAAACAGCAGCTCTAAATTTAACTAGGACAACATAAATACAAGATCTAATAGTTATTTGGAAAGATTTTACAATTAAAAAATCCCTCATTAGAAAAATTATTAGCCTATCCATGTATGAAAGTACAACAATAACTATATTAAATTATTAATAATATAATTCTATTTTGAATTAATTATTGACAAACTGCTGAAATTAGGACGAACACGAATATGTTATAAAAGTATATTATGTAAGAAAAATGTGATATTAGTCAAATTAACTTTTTAATTATTTTTATCAGCTTATGCTTAATTATATAATTACTCAATTAATTATAAACAATTTTTTCAAGATGAAAAATTTGTGTCACTGGCGGGATTCGAACCCACGACTTTCGGCTAAATACGTCGCTTCTCTACCTGTTGAGCCACCGTGAATTCCATCGCCCATTCCACATACGTTCTATTTCGACTCCTCGTTTTATTAATTAATCTAATTGTTCGATTTAAGCCCTTTTGCCTGAATGGAATTATTTAGTAATTAACAGAGGCTAAACTAAATGCCGAGCGTAATTTGAAGTAATTTTTATTTTACGAAGTATGAGAGTATTTGTTTTAGCCATTCTTCTTTTTCGTTTTGCCTTTCTGGTTTTAATTCTACTAATTTCTTTTGCTGTTTCTTCACCCGAATTATGATCCTTTAGCCTATTACTAGCCTCACTGTCAGGGCCTAGTCAAAATAACGAACGCAAATAAACCTAACGATAGAAACAATATAAAACATTATAGTCTGGTTAGCATTCACACGCAGCATAGCACTCGATATTCCTAGGTATAATAGACATGAATACCGTCCATTCGCACTAATAACTTACATTTACACTCCACCATTCTTTCAGACTCTCCCAAAGTACTTGTTATTCCTCGGAGCAATTAGGAACAGCCCGTCCATTCGCGCTAATAAATTATTGTACATCAGCTCTCCACAATTCCATTCGCGCTAATAAATTATATTAACACACCTCAATTCTTTCAGACTACCTAGAGTACTTGATATTCCTCGGATCAATTGGGCATCAACCCTTCCATCTACGCTAATAAATTGATCTAGCCTCTGCTGTAACCCTCGTAAAAATAAATAAATAAAAAGTTAGAGATAATGGATCAAGATAATAACATTAGAAAATTAATAGAACATAACTGATTCATATTATGAAAACTCATATTACATAATTAATTGTTTGTAAACCAACCGAGAGGGCCAATAGTTTTACTGCAGTTTGTTTGCGGACTACTGTAATTTAACAATTAGAACAATTTAGAAATAGTGCTCTAAAATCTAGATTTTATGAAGCCTCTTGGTTGAATAAGTGGCATTTCGGATAATAATTTTAATGTGTATTTATTTTATGATGGGTACGTGGGTCATAAGGTACGATTTGGGACCACTGATTTCATTATAACATTTTTCTTATGGTTATATTAGATCGAAAAATATAAGACACGTGTCCGAATGTTCTTGCCAATGGGCCCTAGGAGCGGGAAAAAATTATTTTAGGAAATTTAATTTTCTGTTTTTGTAGTGCACGTATTTCAAAGTTATTGCATATCAGTTTTTTATGTGGGTTCAGAAATTATTATGTTTATTATTGCATTTATTTATTTAACGGGACGACATTTGTTTAAGGTACAGAATGTAAAACCTAAAAGTTTAAAATGTAAAATAATATAATAGTAATGTATTAAATAAAATTACATTTATAAAAAGATTACTGGAAAATTTGATTCCAGTAAAATAGGTCAAAGAATAGATATTTTTGGGCTAGTTTAATCGAGGGCATCTTTTCTTTCTCGCCTTGATAAAAGAATTTTATCAAATATCTACGGTAATTACAACCGTTGGAAAGTTACTTCTCTTTTTTGGTCTTTATCGACGACCTTTGCTTTTTGTGCCATTATAAGTGAGAAAAATAGGGAAGAAATTAACAAAATCTCTCGAAACGTTCTATTTTATGTCTACGGGTTTGATTTAATCGTTTCACTAAATTATCTTATTAAATGAGATTAGGTCCACTCTCTTCTAGGTCTCTTCCACTGAACCAGTTCAAAAAATATTTCTTTAGAAAAATCTTTCAAATTAGTCAAGAATTTTTATAGCATAAAAAATACATTTTTTGGCCGTTTCAGCGGTGGCATTTATTTTTCTGTCCTGGCTAAAATTCGTACGTCCTCTTCAAGTTTCTCAAATATTTCTCAAATATATATACCGTTTGGAAGATGGATTTCTAATCTTTGATCCTATATCAACAACCTTTGGTTTTTACGCCATTATAATTGAAAAAGTAAAGATGAAATAACCAAAAACTCTCGAATGGTTTTATTTCATTCTGTGGTTCTGATTTAGTAAATAATTTAACTTTAGCATCGTATTAAATAAGATGAGGTATATAAAAATGTAGAAAAAAACAAAAGGTATTTCAACTAAAATTTGTCAAAAAAAATTTCTTTTGAAAGAAAATTTCAAATTCGTTGAAGTATTCATTGCACGCCTGAAATACGAATTTTATAGGAAAAATATCTCTTTTTGACCTGGATTGCAAGGATTGTTATTCTCTACTGTTACTTCTATCACATAAGTTCACCATTTTCAGCGGTCCGCTTGACCAATTGATATCATTGAATTAATTAGGGTTTTAAGTTGAGACAAAAAGTTGAAATTTGGCAAGAAGGAGGGAAAATTCGAAAGGTCCGGTTGAGATGGGAAGTTGGCGCCTGAGGGGATCGAAGTCACGATAACTCAAGTGGTAGAGTAGCGGTGTATCAAGCCGAATGTCTTAGGTTCGAATCCCGCTCGTCCCACTGACTTTTTTTATCTCATTTTAAAACCTCAATTAATTGAATGCTACACATAAGTTTAAATTTCACTAAAATTTATTTTCGAGACAGACGCAGTCAAAAATTATTTTTGAAACAGATGGATTTCCCATCTTTAATCCTACATCACCAACCTTTGGTTTTTAGGCCATTATAATTATTGAAAACATAAGCATGAAATAAACAAAAACTCTGGAAATATTTTTATTTTATATCTAGTATATAATAAACAATTTAACTCCTAAGCATCGTATTAAATGAAAAACTTAAAGAAACCATAAAACGTTTCAATTAAAATAGGCCAAAAAATTTTCGAATTCTGTTACAGGCCTTAAACCCGAATTTCATGGCAAAATACAGACCTTTATGTCCCGGTTACTGCTTAGTACGCCACAGTAATTTAAATTTGACCAAAATTCATTTTTTGCGATGGACACAGCCAAAAGTTGATTCCCTAAACATTTTAATACAGTTACAACGTAAGTCCATTTCATGTTTAGGTTAGTAACGTTCGTGCTGCTTTCCTGAAGTCATACTATTTTTTTCGTAGGGTTTATGCAGAGGAGTAACTTTCTCTCAAATGCCCAGGGTTCCACCTAAAAATTAACTACTGTTTTATCCTAATTTAAGGTTAGATTATAACCGTTTTAAACATTAACGTTTACAATATATAAAAATAAAAAGAAGAAAAAAAGTCTAAAACAGTTTATTTTGTATTATCACTTCTAGTTCATTAAAACTAGGATTAAATTTGTACCATTTTGTACCAAGTTTATAAGGTTCTAAACATGTGAACAGTTTTAGAAGATCGGAGTGTTTACTTATTTGTGTGATTTTTGAAAAAAAAAAGTCCTGTCTGGTAAGCGATAGGTTAGATTTTTTTGTCATTTTATCAAAATTCTTTTAAAATTGGTAATACTATGTCCGTGCCCTCCCGTGGATGACATATTTGATGTTTTTAATAAATCATATAGCTTAGATGGCTTTAATAAAGATAAGAAACATTTTTTTACTTGTGTTACAATGCATCTTAACAGGTTTTTTGTTAATAAATGTAACATTTAATTGTTTCAAAATTTAAATGCATTCTATTTTCGATATTTAGAAAAATTACATAAATTATATTACAATTATGAACGTGTGTAATGAAAGAATGTTAAATGCTTAATTTTTATTTAGCCCACGATGGCAGAAAGCGTTACATCTGACGAAATAAAACAGACTTTAATTTAAAATGGGATTCCGTTCCTTGAATGGACTGTCGTTGTGGGTGGAAGACTTTAGCAAATTTTCTTCTTCCTTATCGTCCTACCATCCGTCACTATTCCCAAAATGGGAAAATCCACTCTTTTTTTCCTCTCACAATCATTTCAACGCATACACCCGTTTGAGGGATCATTACAATAACCGATCGCCTTAAAAATTTAAATCTATGACTCGTTTTAAATAATTTCTAGTGCTCTATTTGATCCCTTTTAATGTCAATTTCTTTACATGGTAGACTTCTATATTGGATGAAAACATTATTCTACTTAAAGTTTCATTTTTATATCTTAAAAGACGCCTGCTTTGAAGGAGAGAAAAACACGATCAGCTTTAAAATTGATGGTCCGTCAAAACTAATTTGAATCTTTTTCACTGATTTTACTAGTACGTGAACTTATTTATTTTCTGAAGTTTCCATTTGTCTATTATGTGCTGATGAGTGTTTGAATTTTTAAAATGAATTCTTACGGTTATAAATCAAAAAATAATACACACAGTAAGCGCAAGTTGGACTAGATGCTTGGAAAATATATGACATTAATGAAACATGGAAAGTCGATAATATACATTTTATGCGAACATGGAGCAGGATTAACAGTTTGCTTTTATATGGTAGTACGCCATTTTTACCGTAAGCCGACGGCAGAGAGGTGAGAAATTAGGAACAAACTTCACCTGGCACGGATTGCATGTACGTCAGTGTAGAATTTGACGGAATTAAACCATATTTTTTGTCTACTCATATATTTTTTTAAATACAGCTCTTATCCTCCAAATAGGAAAACTGGGTCAGCCATATTTAAGGGTTGATTAAAGAGACAGTCTCTCCTTTCATCCCCTTAGAAGCTTAAACAGAATTAAGCTTTATTTAACAACTTTATACCACTTTTTTTTTGTAATTATTACTAAAGGCTATCGTATAACAAAAGTCTCAAGGCGACAACTTTCTTTTGTCTTCTCAGGAAAAGAATATCCGAGGAATTTTCAGACAAGGGGAAAATTATAATTGATATGGCGAGTAATGATCAAATTTCACTTGTAACTTTTACCTCGTTGAAGAGTCGTTATCATAGGGAAATGCATATCACAATTGAATTTTAAAAAAATTGACTGGCTATTGTTTTATCATTCTAGCCAGACATAATTTTTAATGTTTTTCAAGATTAAAGTTAAATGATCAAAACTTTTAGAAAATGGTTTAACTTTCTTTTTTCGTTTAAATAAAATCAAGTTTGGCTTGGACTTGATCCAGATACAGCAGGTTCACTTTACGTCTGGCAAAAGGTCATCATCGCCTCCTATTCTTCCAGGAGAAAGTCAAAAGAAATTTTGCATTTTGATAACCATCGCGTTCCAATTGAATCGTGCCGGATATTAAAATATTACCTGCTCGACCATGTTTTGTTTTTCTTTCGTGTAATCCTACCTGAAACAGAAAATAAGATTAAACTGATTGTGGGTATTTCACTTTTGAATAGAATTATTATTATTTTAAAGAGAGACAAACGTTGTTTTAGGCTGTACAATTTAAAAGAAACATTCCAAACGGATTAGAAATATTAGTGATGTTTGTACTGTCGGCCCAGTACATTACGGGGCTTAGGATTTTGTGAGTTTTATAATGGAACTTGTGAGGGCGCCAGGTCTGCGCGTTTGAGGGCCGTCAAGGTGGGATTTTACAAGTGAATCTAGCAGTCGGCACGTAGTTAGATCATAACGGAAATGAAATGATATCGGTGCTGGTCGTTGATGATACTGGCTGGCGGAAGACCTCGATTGGTCGCCATAACTACCAACAGTCGCCGTCACTTCCGTCTAAAAACACAATACCACCCCACCAAAAACTCTCATTCCGATACAATTTGGTCTGCCGAGGGGGGAGCGACACGGATAAAAAATTCCAGCATAGGCGATGGATTATTCGCACCCCTTCCCTAGCTTCCAGTCTCCAGGTAACTGAGTGAATTCCATTTTCCCCTTTCTGTATCGATCATACCCGCCGTCGTGAGTATCCGTGACGCTGTAGTCTTCGAGTTTAAGAAGAAAGCGAGGATTTCATGTGTAAACAACATGTTTACGCGATAAATCACACCGAACTTGGTCAAAAACTGCCAGGCTACAGGAAATAACGATTTTTTTTTCTTTTGCTACCCAACTATATTTTGCTTGTTTCTGTGAAGGAAGTCTTACCCTGACAAAACAGGACAAAGCCTATCATTTTGACTTACCCAATATTTAATTCAACTTTATATTAAGTCAAAACGTACTAACTTTTACCAAATATATAAAAAAAACTGGATTTGCAAAATTTCAATCTCCCAGAATTTAGCCACTCTTATCGCAATGATTGCAAACTGGATTATGCGTCCACGCTCCACTGTTATATATTTTGCCTAATAAAATATAAAAAATAGCCTTGTCCATTTAGGTTTTACACTAACTTCAGAAAATATTTTCAATTATCCTGTCTATTGAACATATACGTGAAATTGTACTATTTTCGACTAGAAACTTTGACAGATTTGGTAGTAAAAGAACTTCAAACAGGTAAAAATAAAAAAAAACACCATCACAGTCAGAGGAATTCGCTCAAGCCGATCCATCTTTCTGAAAGAAATATGTTCCTCTCGTCTCGACTATCCGAGCATAAGATGAGGGTGATCCTCCCGCCCGGAGCTGTATCTCGGAATGCATACCAAAAGGTACAAGGGTCCTGAATCAAGAAACAAAACCCGACTAATGAAAATCCTTTTACGTTCAAATTAAAATGAAAGTTGTAACTTGTTAGAAGTCTCGTTGTCACGTTAATCAATCAAAGTTATTACTTGATTATTAAGAAATCGTGAGATGTGGTTTGGTGTGATGTCCGTTTCAGAAAAACATTTTCAATATCGTGCCAACGTTTCGATCTTTATTGAGAGCATCTTCAGGCCTGAAAATGTTTTGTTTTTTTCTGCGGAATTGTGCCATTCCTGCGTGTCGTGTTGAGAGTACCTAACTTTGTGTTAATGCCTTAATGTTTTTATGCTCGTCGTGAATTCTATGTATAAAATGTTTCTTTTGAAATATATTGTGATTTTATGTATGTTGTTCATTATATTATTGGGTTGTGTTAATATGGCGTTTGTGAAGTTAAAATTGTTTTTGATGTGAATAGGAAATACCTTGTGTTGTCTGAATTTCAACAAAAGGGTTCTATGATTAATAGCCGATGCGAGTTTCTTCTCATTGTTGTGATGTCCTTCAGAATGCTTTTCGCTCCGTGTCCAGTGTGGTTGAAATTTGCTAATAAAATCCCATGTTCTTCGTTCTTCTCATGTAGAAATGTGTAGAGATTAGTGACCGTTTTTCGATGATTATTCGGAAATCGTGCGATGTAGGTTTCAGAAAAACATTTTCTTTGTCGTACCAACGTTTCGATCTTTATTGAGATCATCTTCGGGGCGCCAGATGTTTGTTTTCTGCGTAATTGTGCCATTCTTGCGTGTCGTGTTGAGAGTGCCCTGATGATTACTGATGTAGACTATGCACCTAAAAGCAGCACCACAATTCAAAGGAATTGCCTTGAAAATAAGAATTCTCTTACACAGCAAGAAGCCCTAGTTTTACAGGCCGGATGCTGAAATGTGGATTATTCCGAAATGGATCTAATTGTATTTTGTTATAGCGACAGACGAACCATCTTTTCGACATACCCTCATTTATTGACATGTGGCAATGACGTCCGCGCGCACCATGTCTCATTGACAATGCGTTTGTTGAGATTAACATTCTGACGTTTGAACGCAATTGACAAAATGTTTCCATTATAAGCTGGCTAAATTAGGAGCAAACAAGACTGCGAAGAGGAATAGACGAACCTGGTTGGGCATTGAGTCCAATCTGCCTAAAATTTAGATTAAGCCAGCCTACTTTTTATTTTAACAATGCAATTGATTTAAAGGGACAATTTCCTATATAGAGTACAGAAATTGTAAATACTATATTTTATGTATCACTTATCTTCTTTTCTCGTTCTTGAATTTTAAGTTTATACCGTATAAAAATTATTGACTGTTCTTTATTTGAACAGAAACTTACGCCATGCAACTTATAACGTGCTCCATTTCCCATAAAATACCTTGACAGGCAAAATAATACCACCCAATTGATTTCTCTTTTCATTTTCTCGATAAAAGAAAATTGTGCCCTTAATTGGTTATTTTTACCAATAACTAGTCGTTTATTCCATGTCTTAAATTGGGAATATCAATTGGAGGTAAACACACTTGATCTTTAATCTAAAACAAGAGTAAATCATTTTTCAATGATTACTTTTTACGGAATTTAAACTGTTTAGTTGTCATGTTGGTTTTCTTAATTTAAACATTTTTACACTTAAAAATGCCACTCATTGTTGAGGATGATGTGCGTGGTCTGGTTCTTATTGATGATGGACGTTCTACCAGGTATGCAGCTATTGCTATCGGAATAAAAAACTCTGCGAGACGTTGTTATACGTCTCGAGAAACTGGGCCCTACCATAGTTCTGGACGCTCTGGGGTAACAGAACCATAGGATGACCATTTTTTTGACTTGAGAATTTTGGGCAACAGTCACCTTAATGTTGTTCAAGCGATTTCTCAGCTCCAGGAAGTTCGAGGTGTCCAACTTTCTGAACGCACTGCTCGAAGATTAAATCCGTATGGAATGATGTGTTTTCACCCCGTTAGAAGGCCAGAATTGACCAGAACACGAAGAGATACACGGCTCGTATTTACTCGAGAACACTCCTATTGGTCTTTGGCCGATAGGTCTGCTGTACTTTTACAGATGAGTGTAGTTGTGCTCTACTATCTTCGGATGGGCCTGAAATAGAGTGGAGAAGGCGAAATGGAAAGTACGAAGCCTATAATTTTTCCCAGAGCCAACATTTTCAGCGCAGCAGCGATTGTGTGGGTAGGAATTTCAACGGAAAGGCCCACAGAGTTGGTCGTTGCTCGTGAAGGGGCCCTGACGGCCACTCAATATGTGAATGAAATTTTGGATCATCATTCGTTACTTATCCTCGATGAAATCAGCGACAATCCATGCCATCCATAATGACCGCCGCATGTCGCTCGCATAGTACAAACGTACCTTCAGCAGCATAAATTCAGGGTCTAAGCCTGACCAGACCGTTCTCCAGACTTGAACCCCATCGAACGTTTATTGGATAGCCTCAAAAGACGAATAATATCACATCCATACACTCTACGAAAATTATCCTGAAAAATAGGCTAACCTGTTGGCAAGAGACATTTCCAGAATGTAAAAAGTATGCCGCAGCATCTTCGAGGTGTAATACAGCAAGGGAGAAAATGCACGATATTGAAATGTTAATTCAAAATGTAAAACAAATCTTATCTTTCTGTCATTTTTTAAATTTTCCTTAGCAAGTTACATTTTTTTAAATTTTTTTACCTGAACACAGTGTTCACCCCACACGTCAACATAGTAGACCATACCTATTCCGAACTGATCAATGAATATTTACTTTCACCGATTCCATTATCCCTCCCTCCAAAAGCTTTTTCACCTTCTGACGTTCATTCTACCATACAACACCTAAAATCCAAGAAAGCCCCAGGTTTTGATCTTATTACTCCAAAAATTCTCCAACACCTTCCCAAAAAGGCCATCATATTCATTACATATCTATTTAATTCCGTTCTTCGTACAACCTACTTCCCTATAGCATGGAAGCACTCGTATATTCGAATGTTCCCTAAGCCAAAAAAGCCAACACATTGTACTACTTCATACAGGCCAATAAGTTTACTACCTACGTTGGGTAAAGTTTTAGAAAAACTCCTACTTAAAAGAATTCTTCCGATTTTAAACTCTCAAAACATAATCCCAGCCCATCAATTTGGTTTTCGCAACCGCCACTCAACTGTCCAACAGTGTCACCGCGTGGTAGACGTTATTTCGTCCTCCCTTGAGATGGGACAGTACTGTTCCGGGGCCTTCCTTGACGTAAGCCAAGCTTTTGATCGAGTTTGGCACCCGGGCCTGCTGTTCATGCTCAAGGACATCCTGCCATCCACCTACTATCTCGTACTACACAGTTTCCTCACTGACCGATTCTTCCAAGTCATTGAAGGCCATTCCGTCTCTTCATATTTTCCTATCCATGCTGGTGTTCCTCAGGGTAGCGTTCTGGCCTCTACATTGTACCAGATTTTCACAGCTGACATGCCAACTCATCCCGAAACCACCACATTCACATTTGCAGACGATACGGCAATTCTCTCTAGCAACCCCGACCTTGTCATTTCCAATCGAAACCTCCAACAACACCTCATACTACTAGAGTCCTGGTGTAAAAAGAAAAGGATAAAGTTTAACACGGAAAAATCCACCCACATTACCTTCACTCTTCGTAAAAAGATCTCTCCCCCTGTTTTCTTAAACTACACTCCCCTCCCAACTGCGGACAAGGTGCGGTACCTCGGATTGTACATCGACAAACGCCTGACGTGGAATCCACACACAAGATTGAAACGTCAGGAGATTATGACAAGATTTAGAATTCTTGCACGACTTCTTGACAAACGCTCGAATTTACCTCTCAAAAATAAAAGACTGCTTTACAACACCATAATTAAACCGATTTGGACTTACGGACTGGAAGTGTGGGGTTCAGCCAAACATTCCAATATCCACCGCATTCAAACTGCCCAGTCTATAATACTACGAAAAATATTAGATGCTCCATTTTATGTATCGAACCAAACTACACATACAGATTTGCATATTCCGTTCGTACAAGATGAAATACGTTTCCGTTACCGTAAATTTCATAAAAACCTCCCAACTAACGTAAATCAACACATCAGAAACCTCGCATTCCGAAGAATCCCGTCAAACCCACCTCGCCGACTGAAGAGACAATGGCCGCGAGATCTTCTAGGAAGTGATGGTGATAACAGTGAAAGTGATAATGACACACGAATCGATTGAACACACAATATTATTGTAACATTGGAGTAATACCAATGGGTGTTTTCTCCACTCTTGGTTTTAATTTTGTTTTGTTTTAATTACCGTTCTCACTGTTACTTATTACCTACTTTTAGGTAGTTGTAATGTACAACAAATAAAAAAAAAAAATTAGACAAAGACTCAATTAAACCCCAAACCTGAAACTTTGATTAATACATAAAAATACATAGAAATCAAGTTATATTACAAGTGGGTGGAATCTTGTGTCTGTCAGTGTAGTTTACATCAAGAAGCACATCAAGTCAAACAATTTTCTCAAGCCTTTTCATGTAGTGCAACGTAGATTAACTAGTTACTGGAGCGGATCGGAGAAGAGTAACGATTTGAGTGGTGTCCACGGAAGGTGTGGGGCAAACCCGAAGAATTGAAGAACTGACCCAAATGGAAGAATTGAACAAACGTTCTCAAGGGGAACAGTGACGCCGCACATTACATGTCTAAGTCGAGACGAAGGATGTCGAAGAAAGTTGAACCTGAAGGCGGATGCGAAAAACACTGAAGATTCTTATTGCTCTGCGATTTTGAGCAGATCCCGAGTATTGGGTGTCCACCAAAATTCTGACTCGTGTCCGCTAGTGCTGTTCAGGCATAGTTTACAGTTATATCGTGATGGTCCTCAGTGGAGAAAATGCACATGGATTAATCTGTACTGGAGAACAATTCCTCTTCTCCAACCCTCCGTTGATGACGCGGTAGAAACCTTTCCTAAAGGCTTTTCCAGAAGAAAACTTTTAACTCAAGATTGAAGGAGGAAACTTTAGATTCTATCAACAAAATCTACTTTAAGAACATGAGCGTTACGTGGAAACAGGGTCGTAAGGGACATCTTAGAATGGGACGGCAGATACTCTTACTAGCTAAATGGGTTGGGAAATACCCTATGACTCCTAACCGGCTATACTTCAATTCCGGTTTGTTAAATTAATAATTGATGGTTTGTGGCGGATACCAGTTTATCAGATAATAGAGTTCACTATTTCCAGGCATGCAGAAAGATTTTTATTAGATCGATACAGGAAAAACCGCTTTTGACGAGCTTTATCTTCACTATGCCATTGCTCCTAGATACATTGAATTTATTAATCCTAAAAACAATGGTCTATAGCCAATTAAATCGAAATTTTATATAAGCACTTGAAAAAGCTTAGACAAATTATCATAGAAAATATTATTGAGAAAACAAGAGTATAATATAGTTTCTGTATGTTATGTTATTTTCTATTTTAATCCCTAAGAACAACATAGAGTAGAAAATTTCGGATTTGAATACTCTTAAATAATTTATCGAATTTTTTTTCTAAAATTAGATTGATCCATACTTAAAATGTAGGGTCTTCATGTTTATTTTTTTCTGGTCCGTTGATTCTCGTTGTTCGCCGAGATTCATGCTCTTTTTGGCTAATTTCAATAGAAACCTGAAGCTTTTTGTCAATTGAATTTATCCAGGCCAAATATCAAAACGTGAAATTGAACTCTGCAATGTCAATGTACACAAAAGTAAAAGCGTCTGGGTACAACAGTGTGGACACATTTTAAACGCTCATCACGTCCTATTTGCGAAATGAACGGTGAAAATGCTTTTTTTATACGAATGCGTTCTGCTTTGATTAGCTATGATGTGTATAACGGGAGAAAACTTTCGCAATCGTCTTCTAAAAATTATCTAAAGAATGCGATAAGTAAATTTATTGTTATCTGCGAGAGTTAAATGAAAAAAGTGGCACCATAAACAGGTAAATTTTGGAAGGTTTTACTTAGAAATGGACATAGTGGTTAAAAAAAATTGTTTAGGCTGAATTGCCCAAAGAAGCACCAAATCTACCCAATGCCTAATACACCAAAAAGAAACAGCTAAAAAATAACGACAGTGTGACATGTAGGAGGGCAATAACAAAACAAGGAAAACAATAGCCGAGTAAAGAAGAAACGAGTAAAGAAAAATCTCAGTAAAAGAAAGAAAATGGCAGAGAAAGTGCACTATTCAAACGATAACATTGTAAGAATTGCTAAGGACGTGGACCAAAGACCAAGGGACAAGAATCTCAGGAGAAATATTTATCTTAACAGCAGGGTTTTGGTGTTCCCTTTTTCGAAATTTGCAAATCTAATGCGACGGATGAAATGTGAAAGCGAGCAAAAATTGTGTCGTGAGTCGAGACTGGCTTTTTTCCTCATCAACCAGTAAAAACTATTTTTGTCTATTATGGAAAATTTTACATGTTTGTAACATTTTTCCTAAATGTGTACTTGCACTACAACTATCATATTCTTTTTTACATGTATACACTTTTCTATGTATGTCTGGAGGGTGTGTAGTTTTTTCGTTCTAAACACCATCCCATTATCCAAAAAAAGTGATTGAATGAAACGGATAGACAAGAAAAGAAAGTAAGTGAGAGGGTGAGGCTTAAGGAATGGGAAGAAGAGAGGGAGGGGTGAGAAGGAAGGAAGGAAGGAAGGGGAAGGACAAAGAGAGAGAGAGAGAGAGAGAGAGAGAGAGAGAGAGAGAGAGAGAGA
>CM077105.1:2668655-2687030 GCA_039619505.1 Cimex hemipterus | reverse complement strand
CTCTCTCTCTCTCTCTCTCTCTCTCTCTCTCTCTCTCTCTCTCTCTCTCACTATCACACCTTTCATTTTCGATGTCCGTCTGTCTCTCGCACGCTCTCTCTACCTCTCTCTTTCTTTCTTTCCTTCCCTCATTTCTTACAATCTCTTCCACCCTCACACTTTCTCTCTTTCAAATACACGCCTGGTCTCACAGTCACGCACACCAACCCTCCGTCATTGTTTTTTTCTTATTATCTTCTCATCAATCATTCAATCTATCTATTTATCCACATATCTTTATTTTTGTTTTTACTCTTTCTTCTCTGTTAGTCATTTTCTTTCTCTTCTTTTTCTCGCACTCGCTCTGTCTTCAGCGGATAGTGCTTAATGGTACTTTTGACATTTTAATTTGGATTGTTGTACTTATGCGAAAGACAAAATGATGATCTTTATGAAATTTAAACTGGTTGTACTAGAATGACAGCCAACGATATACGTCTTAAGTGTGACGACGGTTGAACAGGATTTTGTCTGCAGGAATTCAGATATTCCGGCTTGATTTCATTTAATGGGAGGCGGCCTGACAGGCAGCGACTTTCATCAGGGGTTTCTGAAAGACGGACAATCGCCGGCCCCACCAACGAGCGTCGGCGATGATTTCGGCACAATTCTCCCTGGAGAGGAATGCGAGGGCCTCTTTGTAACGGTACGACCAGGAGCCAAGGCCACGGCATGGCGAACATCCTGACTTCCGTCCACGTCCAACAGCACCAACACCATTTATGGTCCACCCTACCAGATCGAACGGGCCGATTTAAATCTCACGGGAGAGGAACGAAAGTTATGGTGCAACTTGCGACATCGGCCTAGAGACATTTTAGTGTTTAAAAATATGGAAATATGTTGAAATCCTATATACTACTACTATTTGGATTAATTCGCTTTTATATAACAGAAATTAAACATAATTGTCACACTTAACATTGTATTTAATGAGATCCTAATCAGTACGCACTTTAGGAAACCGAAACCTGGTTGGGTTTGTTAGGTCCTCAACTGGACACAGAAATATTATACAATTATGATTTTGTATAATTGTAGAAATTATATAGTTTAAAATTATATCTTTCAGGAGATTTACCCCAGTTTACCATTATTTTTCTCACTTACAATGGCTTAAAAACCAAGATGATATAGTTTCAAAGAAGAAACGTGCAGCACTTCCAAAACGTGTAATGTATTGTAGCATGGAGCAATGGATCATATTCCTGAGGAGTTATGAATTTTTTTTGCTATAAAAACGATTATTTTAGGATTTTAAAGGCTTCTTAAAACGAATTTGAATCGTTCTATTTTATTTTTTAAAAAGCAAATTCTTTTGCATTATTTTACCGGAAGCTTTATTTTTTCTTTTTGTTGTTTTAACTTTTTATATACCCAATCTCATTTAGTGCAACCCTGCATATTATTTTTTTTTATCCTAGATTAAGAACTATCTACAGATACACATCAACTTTGAAATTTATGCACTAGGCAGAAAATTATATGTAAAAATATTACATAAATTGGTGTTTTTCTGGGCACGTAGGGGCACAATGGCAGAAATGATATAAATGGACACGTGTATAATGTTTTATGAACAAGTATGCCCAAATAAGGTTTCACTGAAATCGGCCTACATTCGAGGCTTTACCTTGTAAGACCTTTTTTCACTACTTCACTAGCAATCAAGTCCGTAACAGTTGTACTATACGTATCTTCGTGACGGTGCATTCTTTATTTTTTATAAAGTACTGTACAAACAAAACTTCATGAAGCCGGGTCAAAACAAACATTGTCCGACAAACATTATCCCATTTGTAAATGGATTGAATATTACAAGCGATAATTTATTATTCACAGCGATCATTAATTTTCCCCGTATTGGTCCGATTTCAGTTTTTTTAAACAATCTTTACCTCGCCTACGTTTAGAAAAATTGTGAAATTTGTTCCTGAAAGCTCAATTTACTAAAATGAGTCATTTTTAGTTCTTTAATTTTATATTAAAAATAATAAATTTCGGAATGACAAAAGTTCGCTAAAAAAAATGTCCTGGGGGCGAGTTCAGTATATCAAATGTATATAAAATTGTACGATTAGATACAACCAGATGCCTTTTTCAACCTTTCGACCTTAGAACCAACGCGTCATTTGATGAGTAATAAATCCAGAATAAATTTTAATATAAAAATAAAATCATGCAAATTATTCCCGTAGCGATTCTAGAGTGAAGAACCTTTCAATTATGCACAAAACCTAGCTTTAATAAAAATTTCAAGTTTTTATCGCCGAGACACTGATTGTTATAGTGAAATTCTTGTCTGTTGACTCAGTGTTTTATCCCCCCCCCCCGAGGTATTGCACATCCAGGAAACTACATTTCGTATAACAAGCAAAGACATGATTGAGAAAGCACTGTTTAGAAGATGATAAAAGACTCAAATTTTACAAAAACGACACTGGGAAAAAGAAACATTTTGTGTTTTTTCGTCCTTACTTAGAAAAATTGCTTACAAATTTGCAATATGTGCCGGTATGTTACAAATCGTTAGTTGAAAGAGTTATATTTTTTTATTTACCCATTTTCTAACTAAGACGATTTAATCTTCCAATCAAATTTTAAAAAAAGACACTGGGAAAAAGAATCTTGTAAGCTTCTCAGGTCCTCATTATTCCTTATAGATGTGGAAATATCATTAATCCTCGATAACTATTATTTGTTGTATTCATCAACCTTTCTAAATAAAAAAGTTCAAGCGATAAACCCAGTTTTAGACAAATACGCTGTGAAAATAAACCTTGCTGAGATTATCAGGTCCTCAGACACTTATTGTTTACAAATTGAAAATGTGATTAATCCTCTATACTTTGTCCACTTTTCTACTTTAAAAAATTAAATTATCGACCAATTGTGTCAGAAGCAAATTTATACTAACAGCCAAAAATTACAAAAAGACGCTGGGAAAAAGAAATCGGGGTGTCTGTGGCCGCAAGGTTTAGTGTTTGTCATACCGCTTATCACTGTAAGGTAAAGGTCCCGGGTTCGAATCCAACAGCCCTGCATTCGAATCCTAGATGTCTTTTTCTTCTTTTTTGAACACCGGCACCCTGAGTGTTTATATGACCTATGCTGTTGCGTACCCTCGTAAAAAAAAATACTACCATTCTTTCGATTTGCCGACTGTGACATAAAAGAAATTTTAAACTACAAGCCAAATTTTACAAACAAGACGAAGATAACCTTAACGAGTATGGCTGATCCTCAGATGGACATAATTATAACTTAGAAATTTGCATATTTGATTAAACCTCTATACTTTTTTTTCTACTTAAAATAACTAAACTCTCGACCAATTTTTTCATAAGGAAAGCCTATATTACCAAATGACTCTGGGAAAAATAAACCTTGTTGAGTTTGGCCGACAGATAGAAATTAAGATATTTTAATTTTTTTAAATGGTTTAAATAATCTATAGAAAATTTAATAAAATGTCCTCAGATGCAAGAGAAGTGTAAAAATGGATTTTGACGACGAGACAAAGGATGGATACAAAAGTCAGGCAGTTTTACGTCTATCTACTAGGACTAACACCCCTATATCACATGGTAGAAAGGACAGCACAGAAAACCATAATCAACCTCATTAGGGAGAAACCTCCAACAGGACTAGACCTGAAATGGAGGGATAGCAACAAACTGTGGACAAATCATGAATCACTCATGGCTCGAAGGGATGACATGAACAGGATGTTTGATTTTAATCAAATATTTCGAATACATCTGAGCACCAAAAAAGAATGGGAAAGAAAAGAAATTAATTCCTTTACAAATGGCACCACTAGATGGGTCGAGAACAGAAGAAGGTACAGGAGCAGGAGTATTTGGAACAGGCACCAAATACTCGGCACCAATGGGAAAACACACCAGTATCTTCCAAGCTGAGATTCATGCAATAGAAAGATGTGTCCAATTTAATTTAAATAAAGGATACAAAAACAAGAATATAGCTATAATGTCAGATAGCCAAGCAGCCATCAAACCACTAAGCTCAAACATCATTAGTTCAAGAACGGTGCTGAACTGCAAAACAAAACTAAACATTTTAGGTGCGTAGAACAAAGTAAGCCTCTGCTGGGTCCCAGAACACATGGGAGTAGAAGGCAATGAGAAGGCGGACACCCTCGCAAGAGAAGAGGCAGCTACACCGCTGACAGGACCCGAACCCTTCTGTGGCATAGGAATCCACACTATTAACGATTATCTCAGACAGAAGGACAAAAAGAAAATAAGGGAACTCTGGAATTCACTTATTGGACATAAACAATCCAAGAATCTTCTAACCAATTTCGGAAAGAAAGAAATCACGGAATGTGTCAAAGGAGGCAGGAATAGACTGCGAATCCTAACAGGATTCCTAACAGGACACTGCAGACTAAATGGACATTTAAAGAAAATTGGAGTAAACCAAGATGGCACATGCAGATTCAGAAGAAGCAGAAGAAACACCAACACATCTACTAACAAACTGCGGAGCAACATTAGCCCGCAGGAGGAAGTGTTTTGGGATGTACAATGTGACCATAGAAGAGCTACAACCAATAAAACCGGGCCTATTAATCAAGTTCCTTGAAGAACTAGGACTCACCGATGTGCTTTAGGCAGAGAACGGGGAATACAATAGCTCTTAAGGGGCGCAGTATACATACCCTGGAAACCTTCAATCAATCAATCAATCAATACGTCTATCTAAGAGAGGAGGTTCTACTTAATGAGCAGAAGGAAGTAATGACAAGAAATGAAAATCCCCCCTGTGGGAAAAATTAAGTAGGCCCATGAGTAAATTATAGTAGGTAGCAATGTCATAATAAATAAAAAAAAGAGGTCTACGTTTTACTGGAGTGTGCATGTAGACAAATTTTCTTAACGCTAGTGTAATTCATGTCTATCTTCCGTTGTCTGGAAACCCTAAAAACAAACAGCTACAAATTGTGGTTTCATCTATGCAAAACAGCCCGAGGAGTTTGAGCATTGATGGTCACCTACAGGATTTTCTTCCCAAAGACCTAAAACAAAGAGCAGAACGTTCAAGAAAATTTGTTGCAATTGTTGCGGAAACGATTTGAATCGGCTGACTATTACTGTTCAGGCGTACTTCCACAATGAGTGAAAAACCAACATCACCTAGTTTCTCTAGAACTTTATTCACATAATCACAATACATTTTGAAGAAAAAATTATGATTTATAGCAGTCAGTGGTGTAACTATCATCGTCTTGCTGTATTTATTCAGCTCTTTCAGGCATTAAAGCAAACAATTGATAGTGAAGATACTTCCCCTTGACATATTTTACCTGACGGATTGCTTTTTTTCAGAATTCACAATTGAAAACAAAAACTCTTTGTGTAGATTATACAGTCAGTGGTGTCAATGCTTTAAATTAATAACTGTACGTTTTGAAGCCAAGAAATATTTGAACTGCGACGAAGAGGTTAACTTCACGCTCTGAAAATACTTAAGTATACTTTATGCTACATGCTCGAACTTTCTTTGATATGTTGTCAGGCTGTTTAATCAGCGGGACTGAGAGAATCGAAGATAAATGAAAAGTAGAAAACAAGTGTGTTAAATAATGACTTGCAAAGTGACTTGCCTAAATGAGAGGACGACCTTCGATACGTCGGCTGTTATGCCGTTTATAACTTTATTGTAAGGAATACTTTTATGACGTGTGCCAGTTTTCAGTCGACTTCCGCGATGTCGTAATTTCCCGCGATAATTTTTGGAAGAAATTGACGTCCTCGAACTTTGAGAACGGGACGTGGAAATTTATCCCACGGACAAGTTCCTCAAGGGGACGATAAAGTGAATTTAACTTCTTTACATTCATATTAACTTATTTTTGTTTTTTCCCCTAAAAATACTCTAGCTATGTAAATGGGTGTCGCCATCACTCGTCCCTATGTCCTGATTGATAAACCTTTAACAGATTAAATGTCACCAAAATGACTGTGCAATCGTCTGAATTTAAGGAAAAACTATACGGACTGACCATATCTAATTAATCCATTTTAAAAACGAATTTTATTACGACAAGTCAAACAATAAAGTTTTGAAAGGAAAATTGTGTATAAGACCACAATTACAACTTTGTAACAAAGCATATTACCATAATTTTTTACATATTTTACCATGTCGGCGTAGGAACAAATTATCGTTTATGATTATTATACAACCTTTAAATAAATTATAGCTGTTTTCAACTTTATAAGCGAGGTATTTCATCGCTATAGTGCAATCTCTTCCCTTGGTGAATTTGTTATTTATACTAAAAACTAATTAGAAGAATGATTAGAACGAGCATAACAGTAAACATACAGTTCAATAACAGCTCAATAAACAATTAATCACTTCGAAAGAAGTTGTTTTAAACTACCACTTTTACAAATGTTACTAAACAAGTTCAAAAATCGAACTTAAGCTAAAATTACTATGCAATTTGTATTTAAGTTAGCCAGTACAATGTATTTTAAACAGTGTAAGTCGTGTGGAAGGGGAAAGCTTTTCGAGACTTCACTAACCCACTTATCGACAAAATTGCGTTTTAATATGTTCCTTTTTAAAGAATGAAACTCAATTATCTTCAGGGTCCGAATATTACATGGTAGGAGAATTTAATGGGGCAAACTGAGACGCGGTTTTTAAAAGTCGACGCGAACCGAGTGGCGTCTAAAACGTATCTTTAGATAACGCTATCTCTGTTTATTTTTTAATTAATATCATTGCTGCCCGAGCTGATTTCGAGCAGGATATTTCGTCTCCAAGAATAATAGTCATCTTATACGATTTCACATTATTAAAAAAAATATTTGATTACCGTGCTAATTAACAAACTGTCCTACTTATTTTTTTTACAGTGTAATGATTCAATGACTAAACAGTTAATATTAAAACTTAAGATTTTTAAAGAAGTATTAACCGATCTAGGAGATGATCTGTTGACAATAGATCAAATTGGGTATCATATTTTATCGTACTATCCCCTCCGATAATCTGTAGTCAGACGCGTTTAACATTCAACGATAAAATAGAAGATTACCATAGCGTTTAATATCTTCTTCCAATAAAAATGCTCGTTTAAAACTCGAATAAAACTCATGTAACACTTCCCTTATTAATATTTCCTTTTTTACCGTCGAACCATGCGGAGACAATGCACGTGACCAATTAAAACAGAGGAAAAGCAGGCCAAACCATCCCTAACATCCAGACAAATAAATTTAAATCAAGAAGTTACTGAATAT
Organism: Cimex hemipterus; assembly: GCA_039619505.1. Lineage (NCBI taxonomy): Eukaryota > Metazoa > Arthropoda > Insecta > Hemiptera > Cimicidae > Cimex > Cimex hemipterus. The sequence goes on along the minus strand of CM077105.1, from coordinate 2,679,708 downwards.
TACGGAGCACCCTTATATTTATTCATTTTATAAATCGGTAAAACTTCAAAAATGGGTTTGGAAAAAAAAAAAACGGAGAAGTAGCACAGCCAACGACCGAAGATGGCATAATGCTCTAAGTCAAGAAATTTCGAAAAATTACGAAATACTCGCATGTACGCTGTTAATTCTTTCAAAAATCGGCTCATCTTCGATGGTGGCTTTGTAACTAAAACGGACAAACGCACGGAGGCCAACCCACAGAAGATGGCATAATGATCTAAGTCAACCAATTTCGGAATATTACGCAGTACTCGCATGTATTTTGTTTATTCTTTGATAATTCGACGATCTGCAATAGTGGGTTTCGAACGAATCACACGAACTCAGAAAACAGACTGGTCAATTGGAGATACCGATATGTGCTTAACATACCAAACCCGCTAGGATAATCAAGCTAAAAAATGATCAAAACTATTAATTCGATAGTATGAGTCAATAGCATTGGTCCTCCCTAAGGATCTTATTATTAATGTTTTTAGTTGTGATAAAAATTCAGTGTCAAGAGCAGGATTCGAACACACGTTCTTCGGCCAGATACGTCGCTGCTCTCCCAGATACGGCGTATAAGCGTTGAGGACGCTGTGATTATGCTGAAAAGTCCCTCGAATGCGTGAGTATGGCGGATGGGAACGGGTAGTGGATCGGTTGCCCCTCCTCGAGAAACCTTTACATGTAGGCTGAGCTCGTTTGGGGGCTTTTACCGTAGGCGGTACTCCTCTAAGGGGTGGTTAGCAAATCTACCTTAAACAAAACCGCTGCCGAAGCGGATCCGGTCGTTTCGACGCTAGAGAAGCCCCAATACTCAGAGGTAGAATGATCTTCTCTAACTACGGAGTGCGCGGGAGACCAAGATAACGTATTTCGGCTTAGGTAGCCCCCTTGCGCGCGGCATACGGTCTGGTGCTTAACGCAAACCTGGCCACTCGGAATGAGCAAGCGGGCAGCGAGGTTGTCTTGGGCCTTCGGGGCTTAGCTGCCTTTACACCAACGTTGCGGCAGTACCACCCTTCTGTCGTACGCGGAGATGCCTCAGTTCTTATCTTGAGAATCAAAGGCCGGATATACTAGGTGCGGACGTTAAAGATCCTCATTATCCATTTTAGTTTGAGGGGAAAGCCCAAAACAATGATACTGGGCAGCTTCTGCCCATTGGAAACCACCCCAACTACATACAAAATTCAATCTTTGATAGATCTCCTTAAGGTTGTGTAGCTTGTAAATATTTACCACTAGTACACTATTGTTTATATCATAATATCTATAGGTGCTCATAGTTCAAATCAACGATGCTTGGTAGAACAGAGTTTTGGATTATTACGCAGTACTCTCACGTCTTTATTTTAATTCATTCATAAATCGACGTCCTGATTCCCACATGGTTTGTACGCCTTTCTCCACACCAGTTAACTCGATAGGAGTCGGTTTTTTAAAAAGGGAATCCGACGAAAACACGAGAAAGTGCGTTCCCAACGAAGGAGTAGGATATAAAAGGAAATTTCCCCTTAAATGGCCACAATTGGAACGGATTGTCTGCAGATTGTTTCGACATTCTTAATTCTTCGGATCTTCCAGAGCGTGCTTGGTCACTGTGAAATCGTAGATTGGCCGGTACGACAAACTACGTGGGGCGGGGGAAATTTCCAGTTTTGAATACAAAAACAATTTTAGTTCAAGGACGGATTTGCTTTTACCTTTGTAAATCCCAGCGTTTAGTTTTCCTTTTATGAATGCCCGTCTTCTGATAAATTTTCCAAAAAAAAACTATTTCTTTACGCTTGATTTTACACCTATTTTTGATAACCAGAAGATATTATTTTCTTAGGCTCATTCACAACGTCGTTGAAATACCGCCTTATCAATTGACCTTTATGTCGGAATCCCAGACAAAGAGTAATAAATACAAAACTAATAAAAGCATTAGGACAACATTTTAATCATGAACACGTGTGTTTTTCCTGGTGTACAACTGATTGAGTGGACGTATGTGACTTTTACAACCTTGACACAATTCGTCCTAGGTTTGAACGAGGATAAGATAGAAGGGGGACACAAAGGAAAAAAGAACTGATAGAGGGGATTGTCCAATGAAAAATAGACACGCATTGCGTAAATTATGAAGTATACCAAAGATCATTCGACGAATATGTTTGTTCTTTAACCTGTTTTTATTATGGCTAAATACGACCTTATCACGTTGTAACGATTAGAAAATTCGAACCCAATATTGTAAAAATAGCCGAAGGTCGTGGGTTCGAATCTCGCTCGTGGCACTAACGTTTTCATTTGAACCAAAACCTTACATAAAAAGATTAAATAATTGAAAGAAGTAATTTGATCAATAGACCACTAAATATATTGATTGTAAAATATATTATTTTTTATACAATGGATCTTTTTTTTTTTTTTTTTTTTTTTTTTTTGAAACGGCACGGTTGGAGGTACGAACCAGATGTTATACACAGGCTGGATATTTTTGTTACCGATTGACTCTTCGTCGACCAAGGATACAATGTCTCATTTCGTGTTAGCTACTGTCAATACATAAAAAAAACAATCCTTATCATTTTTGAGATTAATTGAAAAATGGCAAGAAGGAGGGAAAATTCAAAACGTGGGGTTGAGATGGGACGTTATTGACCGAGTGGGTCGTAGTCACAATAGTTCAAGTGGTAGAGTAGCGGCTTATCCAGCCGAAGGTCGTGGGTTCGAATCCCTGCTCGAGACAATGGCTTTCTTACCTCAACAAAAAACCTAATTAACTGAAAGATATTAATTAGTCAAGCGGATCACGAAAACTAGCGAATTTAAGTATAATGTAGCAAAAATTCCGTAGGAATTAAAACCGCTGTTATTTTGTGTTATTTTTGTAAAATCTTTCAAAACTCAAGATTGTATGTTAAGAGAATATAAATAAACAAATAATAATAATACGTTAGATTGATTCTAAGGCGTTTTAAATTGACGTTTTTGAATGAATTTCAGTAACGTTCATGCTTCCTCAAGTATGCAAACCGGTTTTCAAAAACACCAATAAAACTAATTTATAATTTTTTTAATTTAAAAGATTATTTTAATTTTTTTTAAATAAAAGATTGAATAGGCTCGAAACTTGATAAAATAATATAAAAAATGCGTTCTTTTTTTAAAACTTTATGCTTGAAAGTAAAGAATTTCAAGACAGATAAGCTAGTCAAAAATGTATAGTGCTTTACCAATTTTGTATTTGTAGTAATACCTTCACTAGCATTTTTATCTAATTTTTGTTATAAATTGCATTAAATTTATTAGAAATTATTGTGCTGTTTACTGAAGACAAATTTAATTAAGAGATTTTAAAAAATAATAAAATAAAAGACTTTAATTACACAATTTATTTATCGGACAAAATAATTTTTTTAAACAATTAATACCGCGTATGATGTCCTCTGTTAGCTATAACCCCTATGCACCTGTTAGGAGTGGTCAATAATTCACTCCATAGATATTGCAGCGCAAGGACTGCGGATGGTGATCGAAAAGCGTTCTGTGCAACGCATTCCACATGTGCTCAATGGTATTGAGGTCTGGGGGGAGGGCAAATGGGCAGATTTTTTAAACATTGATGAACAACTCTTACACTATGAGGTCTCGCATTGTCGTCCAAAAATCAAAAAATCCCTGGTTTGGGGGATCATTCATCGGTAATTTCTTAGACATAACGGACTGCGGTGAGGTTGTCTTCAGCAATATGGAGTCAGTTCATACTCTAGTGTAAATCCCAGACACAGCCTCCTCCACGCATCCCCTATTTTCGGTAGACTCTATCAATATACAGACAGCAACGCGACTCATCAGTAAACGTAGCGGCATTCCAATTAGTATTCTCCTCCATGCGTTCGCTGCACCATATTCTCCTGAGATGCTGGTGGTGGGCTGTTCGTGCAGGACTTCTCCAAGGAGCATACGACGAGAGGCCAACTTACCAACGATTCGCAATCATTTGTGTTGATCAAGGCGTGGCCAAAACATCCTCTACATCACCTAGGATTTGGCGGGCACTATGGAAAGGGTTCACTATGAAAATATTTCTGCCCTCCTTTAGCGTCATATTGCGCTGGGATCCATCCACAACCAGGTCTCCTATTGGCATTTCCAGCCCCTCGGAATCGGGCTAAAGCCCGGGAACCTCGCCCTGAGAAACACCAACTGGTTCTGCGATATCCACTTGCCGGTGACCTCCATGACTCATCATCACAATAACATTGTGTACTGGTTAAAGATGATGTCTTCCCATGGTCATAGAGAATACAACTGGGTTAAAACGGAGAACGGACGAGAAAAAAGGTGCTTGTTTATAAAACGAATAATCTTCATGTTTACTGTTCTTTTGTAAATCCGTTAATAATAATGAGGATTAAAATTTGTTTGTTTTGGTTTGTATTTTTTATTTTGTTTTGTCCAACTAATAAGAAATTATTCAAACTACAAATATCCCTATTAATTGCTGAGCAGTTTTTAATACAATTTAAATTTCCACTTTACAATTTTTGTGTTTTGAAAAGTTAATAGAAAGATGAGAAAGCGACAAATTTATTTAAGTTTGTTAAAATGAACTTGAAACAGTAATCGTGTAACAAATGGAAGGATTAAGACAATTTTGGCCTGTAATCAAGGCTTATCGTACGGAATGCAATATTAGACAAACTTTCTCCTTTTCCTTTGGCATCCCAAGGCAGAAATATATCACGATACGCATAGTTTTACCAAGAGACGTCGTATCGGACGCGTTTCTTCCGGCCTGATTGCTTTAATAAATTCTCCAGACCGTCCTGCAGACAGTCCCAAGCCTCCGGGCTTTCGGTATTTACTCCCCCGAACTTCAATTATTCCCTTAGACGAGATCAAAGGGACGAGGATTTAAAAAGGTTTGGAGGTCAATAAATGGGATTTAAAAGCTCTTTTATCAAGGTCAACCTTCTATGCCGTTCAGGATTCTTTTTTGATATTGTGTCCTTCCTTATAAGTGTTTACGTCTTGGATATTTTATTGATACCACCTTACCCGTTATACTTCCTGTTAAAGCCACGAATATTTTGCCTCGACGCTTTAATAATTAGCATAAACATTTTTTTAAAATCCTAAATGAAAAAAAAAAGAATCCAAAAAGATTAGTTGCTTTTGTCCAATTTAAACATTATTCACGAGCACCCCCCCCACTAATTCCTTTAATGAATTACTCATCCCTCAACCAACACCGGATTATCCACATGGCCGTAATATGTGGAAATTATGATCTCGCACTGACAATACGTTTAAAGGGGATTTCGCTACATTCCAAATTTCGTGAGATGGAGTAAATATTCATTAACAGTTTTCATATAGACGTCATGTTGCAATTGCCTTCATTAATAATCAAGAATGCTTTAATATAAAGTAAGACTACATCAAAATAAATAATATTACTAATTTTATAGTAATTATTGTCAAATAAGTGTAATTTCCGGCCATAATGGTGATGACCTAGGAAGCAGAAGTTTGATATTCTCCGAACACTGCAGTTTTGAAACTTATTTTAGTGTACCTAGTTGCTTAGTTCAATTGATTCGATCCTTCTCTTAAGAAGTAGAAAGTCATTGCTGCAATTTATTTTCTTAGTTTTTCCTCCACATTGCGTAGACTACAAATACGGTCATTCTTAAATATACTCATGGTGTTGACACAGATGCCAGCGACGTCTTATCACTCTGCATTTCAACCTGTTTACTTATGTGTGTGCCAGTTTTGGCAAAGATTCTTTAACCATATTGAGGAAAATATGCACCTGTAGGGTTCTTCTATTTCCACATTTGTTTAGAGCGGATCCAAAATGAAGGAGTCTATGTTTGAACTTTTTATCACAGTTAAATGTCCCAGGCTTAGCTGACACAGTAAACTTATGATAAAACAACCCTCACAAAAACTAGCAAAAACACTACTACAATTGGAGAGGGCAAATCTCAGAGGAGTGGTAGGACTACTAACCGGCCATTGGCATCTGAGAAAACATCTACATAACATGGGCATATACAATGAGGACCCCATCTGTAGACTATGTAATGAGAAGGAGGAAACAGCCACTCATATCATCTTCGAATGCGAAGCAACAGCTCAATGGAGGTTCAATCTAATGCATAAAAACGACTCGAGAACCATATTGAAGCAAAAACAGTCAATGACTTGATACTTCTGAGAAAAAGGATCGAGTCTATTGACTAAACCAAGGAACTGGGAAGGTACAATAAGCCAGAAGGCTGCAGTGCCTGGGGCACATAAACCCCGTCTCCTGGTATCCTTTCCCACCATGCCATACCATAACCAGGCTTAGCTTTAGCTGGTCTTGCAGATTGACCATTTTTGCTTGTTTTTTACACAGAATTCTTCTGCCCCCTAGCACTCAAGGTATGTTAGGTAGTTATGTTGTCCCAGGTTTTGGAAGTTTATTTGGATGGAGGTTTCGTTGTTTGATATTAATAGGATATTTTTTAAAGTGTAACAACTTTTATGATTTTGTATGGTCCCATCATTACTAACATGTATTTCCGTTTGAAAGCGACTTCTTTCACGAGTTTCCTTGCTCGTATTTTGGCTATCACATAGAATATACTAGAACTGCCATCGGAATACTGTATAATTGTATTTGAATTTCTCCCGCTCTTCTTTCTTTTATAATCTGTTAAAACTTAATTGAATATAGTCAACAATGTTTCGGGTTTATATCGTCCCAATTTCTTGGTGGTTGTAATTTTATTTGTAAGTTTTATTGCTCGATATGTTAAGTCCCCATCCAATAGTTTCGACGTTCAACTTTTCTTAGATTCTCCTTGTTGTACATGTTTCCCTTGGAATGGTTGAACAGTATTTCCAATGTTGCTTATGGGGCTATTTTCTTCCACCATTTGGCAGTCTGCTTTAAATCTGGATAGACATCAAGGCATTGCTGTTGATGCCAAACAGTTTAAGACCATCAATGTTTTGCGGTTCAAGTTCGACATTTCACCGTGTCAAGCTGGTCTAAGTTAGTTTTTCTGCATTGATTTCGGGTTGTTTAAGAACACCAATGTTTAACTGTCGAGACTGACAAAAACTTGACGTTTTGCTTTTCAGGAAATAATATCAAATTTTGTTCACCAGTTAGAATCACAGATTTTGATGTTGAATTCAAACAGCTTGGGAACTCTAACGTTCGAACGTATAAATACACCCACTTTTAAGTTAAATTCGATAGTATCGCAACCTAAACTTCTTTTTATTCCAGTACCGACCAATGATGTTTTGTTGTTGTTGTTCGTGAAATGAACGCGTTCAACTAGCTTTTGATTGAAGACAAACACAACGATGTTTTGGACGACCTGTTGACGTTCGGTATCATTGAAACGTCAGTGTTTTGCTGTTGATGCTCATTGGAACTATGGACCATAGAAGCATAATATTTTGCTGCAGCTTTACTGATGTTTCGTGAAAGTTGGTGTGTTGATATTACCTCACGGATGCATAGATTTTGCTCACTGCCTAATTTTTGTATAGTTTGTTTTTTGTGGAGCTTTTATCCACCAGATTAATAAACATACCATAGCTAATTGTTTCGTTCTCCAAGATTTAACTATGGTCCTTTTCAAAGATAATTCTAAACATTTTTAAACCGTTTGCTTTTATGATGTCTTAAATGTATAAGATTGTACCCAAACTGAACACGATAATGCGTACGTATGTGTATTTTTACTGATGGAGTATACCAAAAGTTAATTTTTTATTTTTTGTAAGGTTTTGGACGAAATGAAAAAGTCAGTGCCACGAGCGGGATTCGAACCCACTACTTCGCTGCTCTACCACTTGACTGGACACAAACGCCATGTCTCAACCTACAACCTTTTGAGTTAATATTTTGTCGATATCCTGTATGGCAATCTTAGTCGAACATTGATTAAAACCGTTTAATTTTTTTACGTCATAATTTCAAAACATGTCCTTGAAATTATTGGTTTAAAAGGACCTTTTATTCCGATTCAGGTCATTGTTTCGCCGAAGGAATATTTAAATCCTCAGGATGTTTTGCACTATAAAAAAACCTTTGATAAACGATTTTAAGAATGTTAACTTGTACGGGGAGGAACCGTTGTTTACTGGTGTGCTTTTTAACACCCAACGGGAATGCGCTCCCGTTTCGGACGTAAACGCAATGAAAAAGATATGCTCGGATTTGTCCTTGCGGTCCACGTGTAACACCTTACCCATTCAAGGTACTTTGCCAACAGCATTGGCATTTATCGGTAAATGTTCGGGTTTTTGAAATCAGCAGGTGCTCGGACAATCTTTCAACTAAGATTCGTTTGTAGACTTTCTTCCAGATTTTAACAAGATGATTTTCTTTTTGCAAAAGCGTTACGAACTATTGCATGGCAACTATTGCCTGTGTTGTATTTCAAAACAATATAATACGTATTTAAAAGTGAAAATGAATTGTTTTCTAACAATGGAATTTGTCATTAAACTCCTCTTTTATTTCAATCGTTCTTAATGTACTAGACTGTAATAACAGCAGCTGAAAAGGACATCAAGGATGCTCTAAAAATACAGTTGTAGAATCCTTCAACAATACTATTACTTATTTCTACTTAACTTATTATTATCAATGGATTTTCTCCACTTTAGTAGTAAATAAAAACCATCTTGTCAGTTTTTACATTTATAAAATTTTTTTAAAAATATCGAAAGATAAATTATACGACAGTTTAAACCATAATTAAAACAGATCTCAAACCAAATCAGGAAAATTGAGGCTACGTAATTTAGGTTCAGCCACTTTCGCCAACTTAGTACTTAAAATGAAATTCCCTTCCTTTCTTAATCTCCCTCCCTCCTTTTTCTCTTGATCCATTTAAGTATGATTGAATCAAAATAATCTGCGAATTTCTGAAGCCCAGTTTTAAATTTCGTTTCTTTTATTTACAAAAAATTAGAACTATAAATTAATTAAAAAGTTAAATAATATATATTTTACGTTTAAAACAGAATAAAACAGCAAAGTAAGTATTCGAATGTATATTAAAATTACCTTTTGATCCATTTTATGTTTAGTGGTTTGATTGGCCAAATTACGTATTTCAATTAATTATTTCTGTTATGTAAGGTCATGTAAGTGTGCTCGTAACACTACTAACTTTTTCATCTCAACCAAGACCTTACAAAACATAATTAATTCAATTAATTTACCTGTACCTTTTGGGTTTATTTGGCATATGGTTTACCAATATTCGTAAACCATTTACTCAAGGGACTTGTTTTCCAAAAAAAGCACAATTTGACAAAAAAACACGCTCAAATAAAGAATTTATAATTAGCCCGAAGAGGAATTTTAAACTGTATAGTTACACCAAATTACTCATTAGTGTAATTAATTCCTGCTAATGGAACATTGTCGAATATGGTACCATTCAAGACTGCTGTTCAGTGGTGATTTTAGAAAGGTGTTTACGGATGCCGTGGGATTTTTCTCAAAACGTCATTATGTAATTCTCATAAAAGTGGAAGATAAGCTCGCTTTCAGCCGAAGAAGATAAGGTTAATGCAATAATCGCAATTTAACAAGATGGCCTTCATTTTCCAATGGTGGCCAGTCAATTATGGATACACTCTACTATTACAGTGATTTACATTGATTTTTTAAACAATTTTAATGGTACAAGTGTTAGAATGTGGCAAAAATGATTTCTTCAGAGACTAAGCAATGTATAGAGAAAATGTTCTTTTGAAAAATGTGCTCATCTGCGTTTTATTATCCTTGAAATTTAAATCCTATGATTTTTAAATCTTGTAGTAAACATTTGTGAATGGCAAAGGTTCAAAGTGAAATTGATTAGATCATCTTATCTATTTATTCTCGTTGAGTTTGCCATTCACATGATTTTCATCGTTTCTCCATATCCACTGATTTGTCTGTGCGTCACTTATATCATGTCCTTTTTATTGTTTCAAATGATGAAACTTAATTTTTTCCTATCGTGAAATTTCCTCTTGGGGTTTGTGAAGTGATGAACGGTTCATTTCGGTCTTTCAAACGCAATTTCAACTTCCCAACATCTTCATTGCTGGGTTTTTGTTATTTATGTTTATTTGAACAGCAAACAGTTAAAACTTCACCGGAAATAGCAAGACACCAAAACGTATCTGACAGACCAAAATGATCAGCATTAACCAATGTATTCGCCCTTATCACTGTTAATAAGTTAGATTTTTGTAAATTACTTATTTTTTATTTTTCTGCGATTTTACGAGATAGAAGTGCAAATAATCACTGCCTGTCCCCGCTCTCATAGAACATTGAACCCGTCAAATAAACCTTTTCAAAAACCTAAAAAAAAAAAAATAGTTTCTTTTACCCTTAAATTAACCATCTTTAATTTCAAATCAATCGTTTAATTTAGAACCGCCAAAACGTTTGTGTTTTTCTGAATATAAACTAAAATGGCAGTTCAACTGTACTATTGCCTGTGCATGCTATAGACTGACAGGCAGTCCGAAAAGAATGAAGGGAAAGTTAGAGAGGGGAGAAATAAATGAAAGAGGGAAAGAGAGGCAAAAGAGACAAAAAGAGAAATTAAAAAAGAGAGAGAGAGTGCGAAATACAGATGCATGAAGTAGAAGAGAGGGAGGGAGAGATAAACAGACAGAAGTAGAAAAAAAGAGAGTGAGAGAGTGCTAAAGAGGGCGGGTGTAAGAGTGGCGGGATATCTAAACAAATAGAGGTAGAAAGACAGATATGGACAGAGAAAGAGATATACTGAGAGAGAGAAAAAGAGAACAAGGACGAGGGAGAGAGCGAGGGTAAAGAAGTCGGCCAAACGGACAGAGATAGACAGGCACAGCAAGTAATAAAGACGAGGATGAATGAATCTTTTTATTTAACAAATCTGGAATTTCGGTCGCTAGTGTTCATTTTTATAATTATCTAGAAAATGAGAGAGAGAGAGAGAGAGAGAGAGAGAGAGAGAGAGAG
>CM077105.1:2600432-2663655 GCA_039619505.1 Cimex hemipterus | reverse complement strand
CCCTCCCTCTCTCTCTCTCACTCTTTCTCCCTCCCTCCCTCCTAATTTCCTTTCGAGGTGCGGTGTAGACAGGTTCATTCCACGATTCCATGATGGTTGACCTGTGCACTTCACTCGTCCGTTAGTCCATTTATGCTTTCAAGCCGACCATTAAATAGAGGGATTCTTTACCTGTGGTTCTCATCGTCCAGAGAAGGACGCGAGGACCTTTAAATTGGTCAATCATCAGTGTTATTCCTTGGCTCCATATAGAAAGCGATAAGGAATACCACCCAATATGGACATTTTGCTTGAGCACTGTAGAAAGCATTTTTTCATCTTTTCCAATTTGTAAGGAAAACAGTACTGTTTTGCTGCTCATATGGCTCATAAATAGAGATTGTGTACCTCATCGACCCTCAAAATAGTACGCAAATGTGAAGGTGTATATTTAAGAATGAATGAGAGAGTGCCTAAGCGTACAAACTGGATGCGTTGGGGGCTGAAATGACCTCACTCGAGCCCCGTAATGTTTTACATGATGAAGAAGATGGTTAGTTGTGCGCATCCCTCGTTCATATCATCCATTTTAGTGTTCCAAACCCACCATTACCGATTGTTTAATACTTTCCTAGTGGCCCTGGATGTCCTAAGAAATACGCATATATTTAAAGCCCGCGCCTATCCCCGGTAATTACCATATTATCTTATATAAACGTTTATAATGCGATACTTCCACTTCCGCTAGCGGTTAAGCTTTCTTCTATCTACGTCTATACTCTGCACATGGGCTATTCACTGATGTTCCATTCGGTGCGTCTGCCCAAGGAGAGATCCTGCAATATGTATACAAGGCCCTTTTGTCAGCAAATGCACATCCTAGCCTTCCATCATCACATGAGATCTAGGATTCTAACAACCCGCAAAAGAGCAGAGGCACCAGAGTATGGCCAACGGGTGGCACGGGCAACTCCAATATCTCCAGAGAAGCAGTACACAGAAAATTCTCTACAAAAACTCTAGGGGGATGACCATTATGAAACCAGTTATGAGAGCCAATGACCGTTAAGCGGGTAGGAAACCCCAGCTTATCCCCCAGCAGAACGTAGTTTTCAACTAATCAATTGATAGCGTCCACCTTAACTAGTTTAAATGTGTCAAAGTGTTTAATAATGAAATAGTACGACCAAAATGACTGAAAACGACTAAACCTCGTGTTAACAAAAAATTTCATAGTTTAAATTTCGTTGGTAGTTTTGAATAAGAACCTTCTGATGCTCTAGTTTTTAGGTATTTCCACTGGATAACACTTTACAGTAGGAAAGGATTTTAAGTTCTGCCAAGCAAAAAGCTTTTAACGATTGCTTTTATTAATACGAAATATAGTTTTTTAATTAATGTAATTCAAGAATTGTGGTAGAATTCGTTCAAAATTTGTGTCCTCCTGATTGGGAGGTGAGGTGTGACGGTGGTATGTTTCCGATCGACCGTTACAGGCACACCAAATTAATTTAGGTTATATTATGAAATATTTAACTTTCCTTGATTCCGCCTGGCACATACCCCCGTAGAGATTCGTCCTTATTTATCTCGAGGAAGAAGAAATTCAGCAGTGTCAGCGGTGAGTCACAGGGCTTATAAATTAATGTACTTTTTCTCCCACGCCACTCTCGCAGGGAAAAACCTCCCGTGAACATATCGAATTGGAATCCTCTCTGGTTGCATCGCCTCCCGTAAAAAAGGGGGCATTTTTTCGTTCCAGTTTCGGAAGAGAAAGTCTACGAGGGTGGCTTTGTCGGGTCGCGAGGGGGCGGGTCAGGGGTAAGCGGCGTGTTCCCTTGGATACCGTGAGGCCGCTCGATGGGGCCTGACCCACTTTACAGCCGGCGTTCCCGATGCATACCCTCCCCCCGGTCGGTATCCTGTCTTTTCAATAAAGGAGGCAGATGATCTTAAGGACTAATTCAACTATCACCTAGCCGACAGGAACTTAAACGGTTTTTCCCGAAGGATTTCGGACCTGCCGATTTCCACACATTCGATTTATATTCTCTTTCCCTAGAACGTAAGCAAAACTCCTCAAGAAAGTCGGTGTATACTGCCCACCGGAAATAACCGAATAAAAGTTTTTTTCCGTTGATTTAAAACGGTTGTATTCCATACTAAATTCTGCTCTAAGTTCATTGAAGAAGTTACGGATCAATAACAGGCCCTTTACGTCGCGTAGTTGTAAATCCTCATTCATAACTGCCACATCCAAACCGTTGAAGCACGAGCTTGTGGACTTGCCTGAATATTTTAAACATTTTATCAACAAACATTGCGATGTCGATTGGCATCCTGATTACAGTCTCACCTCCGCAGTGTGATGCCCCTTCATCGAGCGATTCAAAAAGCATGTACAGATGTGTTAAATTATCAGATTTATTTGATAAAGTGCAAGATCAAGGAGGATCTCGCGGTATTCTAACTACGCCTTCTCAGTTTTTCACCTTATTAATAAAAGAAAAACTTTTGAAAGAGAAAGCTTGACGTTTAAGGCTCGTTTTGAGGTATTCGAACTAAAAGTTTTCCCCTCTTTTCTTTATAACAAACCATTATTGTGGTCATATTTCCTTTAGAATGAGAATATTTTATAAGTTATGTAATACAATTTTATAAAAATACAATATCGATAAAACTGTATTTTTGAACGTCTGAATAGTTACATTCTGTTGAGAAAACCTTTTTAAAAAATAGGGAATGAAAATATGTTTCCCTATCAGTTTTTACGTTTCTGATGGCATAACGTACATTGACAGATTTTGGTCTCTGTAGGTTAAATTTACATGACGTCTGAACAGAAAAAAAATCTATGATGATGACGTTACTGAGATCTTATACTGGGTTGAGAGGGTAATGAATGGATGCAGTAGGATAAAACATTGCCAGACTTGTAATCCGAGGATAAAACTTTTACAAACAGGAAAAACCTAATTTAAAACTTTTAAAATTTAAGCTTATCATACGTTTTTAAAATAAACCGTAAATTCTTATTAAATGATGATTAGGATCATCTCTAACCTGCGTAATTTACTTGATTACTGAATATTGGTAGGGTGATTTTTTTATCATTTTGGTTTGCATACACTCACAGTTTTTATATCACAACATTACCAAATTATCATTCATCATCACATTAAAGATGTTAAATTGCAAATTTGTAGGCCAAAATAGCGAGTATAGTCGGGCCAAAATGATCGGAAACGACCCAATTACAGGTTCATCACGTTTCTTAACGATTTTATATGTGATATGTGCTCATTGGCATAATTATGCTAGTACGCACAAAATACTGTGTCTAAACTCTGGATGGTCAAAAGTGGAGTCAAACCCAAAATTTTGGTGCGGCTTTCCATTTCTCACCTCCTCCAGAGTTCAGGTTATCAAAGAAAAAAATACTACTTTTATTGTGACTCATACGAAAGATTTTAGCGATAGGAAGGAAAACAGATACAACTGGAGTAAAAAATGGATAAACTAACAGTCCAGTTTAATTTGGTTGTTGCAGATCATTTGGGCCTGCCTATCCTCGATGTTTTATGTTGGCAGATGAATGCCCCATTAAATGAACGTACATATCTTAAGATAGCTAGAAGCGGAAATACGTCCGACAGACAATGTTATGGTCAGAAAGGCAGGTCAATTATACTTGGAAATTGCCGTCTGGTGTGTGTTGATTTTAGAAAAACATTTTCATTATCGTACCAACGTTTCAATCTTTATTGAGATCCTCTTCAGGGCCTTGTGTTGTCTGTTGACAAAAAAGTACTCTGATTGATAACCGATGCAAGTTTCTTTGCATTGTTGGCGATGCCCTTCAGAATACTCTTTGCTTGATGTCCAAATGTAATTAAAATTTGTTCATAGAATCCCCCCCCCAAACCTACGTCACACCAGACCTCATCTGTCACTAAAACCCACGCATTTCTACACGAGAAGAACCAACAACATGGGATTATATGAACAGGTTTCAACTACACGTGGCCAACAATGAAAAGAAGCTTGCATCGGTTATCAATCAGAGAACTTTTTTGTTGAAATACAGAAAGAAAATCGTTTTCTAAAACCTACGTCTCACCAGATCGCATCTCAAGATCTCAAAATAATCGTTAGTTAATAATATTGTTATTCTGCAAGTATTTTGTTCTCTCTGCTTTCTATGTTGTTTTTATGCTAAAACAATGCATACAAAGTGAGGAAACATTTAAATTTTAATAATTCTTTAAAATCAGACTTATTCTTCTATACACGAACGAGGCTTAACCCTGGAAGTGGCCGGCATTGTGTTCTACAGATATCATTATTTTGCTTAAAGTATACTTTTTGTGTGCCAGCAAAATTTCATAACAAACACAGTTAAATAAAATACAGATAAAACGATACAAGTTCAGTTTACCTTAAGAATTGGCTGAAAATTTAACTAAACTGAGCAGATTCTCATTATTTTAGTCTATATTCTTTAGTTTTTGGGCTAGTTTTTGCTCTTCCTCCAAAATTAAACTTACCAAAAGATAAAACTATCTAATGCTAAACCCTCTTATATTTTGTCGCGCCGATTGATTTCCGAGACATAAGCAATAAAAAAACTGATCTAATTTAACTAACGTTTAGTTTGGTCGTTTTAGATCTTGCGTAACATACATAATCCAAAGCCAATATCGTTCCAAAAATTAATTAATAAGTAATAAACATAGACTCATTAATTAATTACCGCCGAATTCGCATTGATTCAGATTTAAAAAAAGGCCCAACTACAGTAAATTCTTTATTTGTCCTGATTTTCATTTATTCAAGAAACAATTATCTAAGGATGAGTTAAAATTCAATATGAAAGCAATAGACTTGGGTTTTTTTTTTCAATAGCAGCTATAAATAAACAGGGTGTCCACTTTAAATGGGATCGAACGGTTATCACTCTCAAAAGAGGTGAAAAGTAGAGAGAATAAAGTGGCCTTTTCGCCCTTGTCATATTGTTAAAATATTTTTTTCTTAATTTATTTGTAGTGATTATGTAGAAAGTGATTAAAAAAAAGGGAATAAACAATTTAATCCATTTTTAATTACATTTTGTTCCGCTGTTGTCGGCAAGTTGTGAAATTCCAAAGTTGACACTTTTAAAATTCTAATTGTCACTTCATTGAAAATGAAAATTCCGACTCAACAAAATTATTAAATGACGAATAAAAAAATTAAATATTAAGTCACGTATAAAAAACATGGTGTTGGACATATATTCAAAAGGAAATATTCAAAAGTTAATTTCACCCACTATTTGTTTAATCTCATCTGCATCATATTTTTCGAGTTTTTCGATGCTTTATTCTTCTCTGATAACCCTGGTCCGCCTGTTATCGTTTTGACATATGCGGTTTGTAATTTCGCCATCATCAACGGTTGGGTCTGTGTGTAATTTAGTCAAACGTATCCTTTATGTGCAGTGGATTATAGGCATTTTACATTTTTTATTTCGGTTAATAAATTTTTTTAAAAGACTGAATAATGTTTTTCCCTACATATTTTTTCAATTTTATGTTATAGAATGTTTTTGTTTTCGTAGTCAATTGACTAAGTTACTTCTTGTAATTAGTTAATTATTCTTTCTGAGGTCTTGTTTATGATAACAAAATCGACTACGAAAACGTAAATGGATTAATATTTAAAAAGTAAAAGAAGTATCACTTCACGATACAGCTTCCCGTGGCCACTTCATAAGTCGAAAGAGGGAAAATTCAAAAGATGAGGTTGAGATGGAGAGTTGGGGGTCCGAGAGGATCGAAGCCACGATAGCTCAAGTGGTTTGAGCAGCGGCGCATTTAGCCGTATTAATTGATTGAAAGAATTTTTTAATTTTAGAGTTAATAATGAGAATTGTTATCCAAATGTCCGCAAGTTTTCTCGTTTTGATACTTTATGGAATTCCATCTCTAAGCTTTCGAGCATGTACGCCGTGAAACAACTTAAAAACTTATTTGAAATGTTGTGGGCCCATTGGGGCTTTGTAGTGTATTTCATAATTGGATTTCCCGTTATTTTCCTTTAACCATCTGTTTTCACGAATTTCAACCAGTACCGTTTCAGTAGTGGTGTTATTTTAACTGTGGTTTTCTAGCCATTTTCGATGTTTTTACTGCTATTTCTATGCTTTATTTAACAAATATTTGTATATGAGGAAAGTTTGTTATTTATCCATTTGTTTTTCTTTTCTGTCTTGCATTAGTCGTAGTTTCCATTGGTATTTTTCTGCATGTGTTTATCTACTGTGCTATCGTGGTATAGATCTCTCGTCTGTTGTCCCCGAGGTATTACCTCAAAGAAGTAGAGCGGTCTTATACGGGGAAATCTTTAATTGAAAAAATACTCTAGTTTTGGTTGTAGCAGTTGGTTGTTGTCAGGTCGTAGATCTTGGAGGCGATGAACAGCCCTTCTTCTGATGACGACAACTCAGGATGGCTTAACTTCCGAACTCACATTCCAGACCCAAACGATCGAATTCACTACTGTAGCCTCTGATACCGTGCGACAATTTTTGTTGAATTTTGAATTGACGCATATGGTTTTGGTAAAGGTTCATCTTCTTATGACAGACCAAAATAGCGAGGATCTGTAGACAAAAATGGTATGAAACGCATTTCGCCGTTTCTCCATTTTTTCCTTCATTTGCGTCGGTTTACTTTGCTGTTGTTTGGCATAGGAGTCGCGAAAAAATATGGCACGGTGACAGCAGAAATCATTTTGACTTTTGGTAGCTGCAACTATGAAAAAATATAAAAACGATAAACTGGGTAAAAATTAACTTTGACCCAAAGATTGGTCGGATGGTGTTTCTAATCATTTTTGTCTGTTTTAGCTGTTTGGTCCTTTGGCTTTTTCGTCATCTTCAATTGAAAATGTGACTAGTCTATCAACCAAAACGCGACTGAGACCAAACCACCATCGGTAACGGCAGCAGTCAATTATATAAATATCGTTCCAGTTTTAGGCTTAATGTTTAAAATAGCCCTCTTATTCATGCGAAAATCTTTTAAAAAGAAAATCTCTATTCCATATGACATTCTCACAATAGCTAAACTGTTAAGTCCGGAAATGGAGCTCTAAGGTGATAAGGCACTCGTGGCTTGGCCTCGCGAATTTCACTCCTATTCACCCACATTTATTTCTTGGAAAATACGCAATCAACACGATTGCCTACGGAGGCAGTTTCTGTAAACGCGTATATTCTGCGAACCTTAGGCGGGAATAATGATCGGTAAGAAGAGGGGGTGGAAATGCGGTGGATGGTCTCCATGGTGATGAGTGAGACCTGGCCGTCACTCAATCGGGTTGTAAGCGTACAGTATGACAATTTTGGCAAAGAAATGCACCCCGGTCTAGAGTACTTCGATTTCATTTTCAATTCGATTTTCCCATCGGAGGAATCTCCAAAGATTTGCCGGTTTTAATCACAATTGATCATCTGCTGGTCTGTCACCTTTAGGTCTATTCATCCTCTCCTTTTCATCCAGGAAACCGAGTCGAAAGACGGAGGGTCAGTGAGCTAATTCCGAGGGATACAAATATTTTTTAATGAATACTTTTCTTTGCTTCACAGATGGAACATGGTGATTAAGAACGAAAAAAATGTTTCAATGGTTGGCTGTTTTCGACAAACCGAAATAGCGAGGATAAGCAGATCGTCAGCTTTCATTAGTCTTTAACAATCTTAATTACTCAAAAGGCGAATAGAAAAAGATGAATTACTTTAATAATAGGATATACAAGAAAATATTCCACAACGAGAAATATTACTGGGGAAAGAATTAGTGAAACCTAATAGTTGTTTCAGAAGCCCTTGGAAAGGTTTCTACTCGGGATTTGTCCGAATCGGCTTCCTCTGACAAATTCCTTTCGAAAAAAAAGGAAAACTATTATTATAAAAAGTATAAGTTAATATAAAAATGATATATTTCTATTTGCCAGAGACTTACTTGGAAATCATATTTTTTATAACCTAGCACACATTTTTACAATGTAAAGATATTATAATTATTATAGCAAGAAGAAGGCAAGAAATTTAAAATTTCAACAATTTTAAATTGCAGTTAAGATATTTGAAAGCCAAGATTTAATTTTTTTCATACTAAACGTTCTATTCGTATTGTTTGTTTATATAACGGAGGAAGGATGAATCGACTGTCAGAATATCACCAGTAAGTTAGAAAACATGGATGTCGTCATCAAAGCAGGCTTTGTAACTTTTGCCAAGCTATCAACCTTTATTGAGGTCTTCATCACAGCTCTACAAGTAATTACAATGATTATAGTTAATAATAAGTGACACATTAATTACAAGACACTTACTCGTCACAATTTTAGAAGTAACATGTGGTTTTTAGTGACCGTTAGTTAATGTTTATTTGGAGATCGTGAGATGCGGTCTGGAATGACGTATGTTTAGAAAAATATTTTCTTTATCGTACCAACGTTCGATCTTTATTGCGATCATCTTCGAGGCTCGTGTATGTTTTCTGTGTGCATGTGTCATCATTCTTGTCTGTCGTGTTCAGAGTGCCCTTGAACAAAGATGAAGCATCTCTAGGGATACGAGAAAGTAGTGTGAGGAGATTAATTTGTTAATGAAATAAGATGAATTTTTCACGTTATAAGTATTATCTGTGATATTGTTGAGTATGTTGGTTAGGTATTTTGTCATGTCGTAGTAGAGGAATTTACAAATGAAATTATTGGTATTAGAGGATATTCAGGTTTATGTGTTTTTATAGTTCAATTTCTTTTTGTTTAAGTGTTTCTTGAAGAATGTCTATTTGAGGAGAGAAGGGGTAGGGCCGGATTTGATTCTGTTGTATGTGTTTCTCTCAGGGCACTCTAAACACGCCAGACAAGAATGGCACAAATTAGGCAGAAAATAAACACTTTGATCCCTGAAGATGATCTCAATAAATATCGAAACGTTGGCACGATAAACAATGTTTTTCTAAAACCTACATCACACCAGACCGCAACTCACGATATCCAAATATTCGTTAACTAACGCTAACTAAACACATATGTTACTTTTAGTATAGTGACGAATAAATTATCGAATGTTATCTGATAAACTGTTTGTGTGTTTGTTTGTTTTTCAATATGCTTTTGTAAAGATAGTTTCTGTTCATTTCTCTGATGAACTCCAAAAACCCGTATTGTACATAAAAACTTTGTTTTTTGACATCAGGCAGGGATGTACAAAAAATTATTTTTGTTATAAATTTATATCTAATGTCCATTTTTGCTAATAAAGATTTATTATTATCGTTATTATATGATGACCAAATGAGAATAACCTATTTTTCTGAAGTCAATAATTCATAATAAATCTACTCTATTCAGTACTTCCGACTTAATCCTTCGAAAAGAAATAAGAAAAAAAATATTAGTCTCAAATTTATCGAACCAGTTTAGAAAAAATAGAGAAATAGA
This sequence comes from Cimex hemipterus, assembly GCA_039619505.1. Lineage (NCBI taxonomy): Eukaryota > Metazoa > Arthropoda > Insecta > Hemiptera > Cimicidae > Cimex > Cimex hemipterus. Next base: position 2,654,178 of record CM077105.1, on the reverse strand, counting down.
ATGTTTCCGTTTTTTAAAACGCTTTAACCCTTCGACATCTTCGTACTAAAATGACATTTCGTTTAAAAATCTCCTAATTCTGGTTTGAAAAAATAAGAATGAACCTTTTGGGTAAAAACAAATGATTTAAAATTGTTGCAACATTTAAAATGATTTTTTTTGGTAAAGAAACAATAAAGACCAGTCACTATCTTACACACCTTAATCCTCACTTATAAATAAATATAATATTACACTAGTTTTCGTGGTCCGCTTGATTAATTAATTACGGTTTTTAGTTGAGATAAAAAAGTCAGTGTCACGGGCGAGATTCGAACCCACGACCTTCGGCTCAATACGTATCATTTGAGCTATCGTGACTTCGATCCACTGGGTCACCAACTTCCCATCTCAACACCACTTTTCGAACCTTCCCTCCTTTTTGCCATTTTTCAAATGTCGTGTAATCTACTTGATTCTCGGCGATAAAAGACGTATCTAGCCGAGGGTCGTGTTCGAGTCCTACTCCTAACACTGACTTTTTTTCTCAATTAAAAACCTTAAACAGTATAAAAATCTTGAATAATATTTTAAGGAATAACAGAAAAATAACATAAAAAAGTTATCGACCAATAGAATTTGATTTTGAATTCAAATAAAATTATGGCCAAGAAAGTCAAATGAGATGGAAAATAACTCTTCTGTTAAACATTTCAGAATTTTTAGAACTCCCAGGCTTGAGATACAAACCAAGGAGAGCTTTGATCTCCAGTATATCAGTCGGACCAAAGTATCATTGTTCGGTCCTAATCTTTAGAGATTTTTTAAAATTTCTTTTTTTTTTCAGCAACAAGGTCTGTATCTTTCCCTTAGGTCCTGGCGGGTGTGTTACGATATTTTTTACAGGATTTTAATGGATCGACCGTGTGTGTTTATGTGTATAATTATCAGGTATTAGGCCGGAAGAACTACTGACCTAATACCTGATTACTTTTGTAGCGTTTCTCTATCTGCCCCAAAAAATGAAATTAATTTCATCCTAGCATGATTCTCCACGAGTTTTATTATAATCAGTAGAAAAATTACTCAGACATAACAACAGGGTTTAAAAAAATGTGTCGACGGCCACATTATTAACATTTTGTAGGATTTCATCTCCTGATTCAAAGCAGCAACCTTCTTTCTCGCGCATCTGACGATCTAAAACTTCCCTTTTTACTCGACAAAAAGTTTAAAAATTTTTGTAACATATAAGACAAATCTGGGTCAGGCACGACCTAGCTAGTTAGGTCATACCTATTCCGGACAACTGGCTGGAAGGGTATTAAGTCTATGCCGGCGCCAGAATTCGTAGGCACATCACTGCTTAAAATCGATCAATTTTATACAATACAATTTTTTTTATTAATGGAATATTCGGTTAATTAAAGACTAAAAAATTCGAAGCGTCGCAAGTTAAACACACCACAATTAGCCTTTATATAGACTGTATAAATTTTAAATGGGGACACAAACGCTTTGAAAACGACACAGGTAAAATTGAATTGTTCGTACATTTTTGAAAGGGGCAAGAAAACACACAAGGATGAGAGATACAGAATTATTCGGAGACACCTGTTTGATTCACATCATTATAAGCCAGGAGCGAGCTCTAGTAGAAATTAATGACGTCAAAGAAACCCGAAGCGAAATGTGACTTACAAGGGAGGACTTAATTATCAGAACTAAGTTTTTTAAACCAAATTTTCTCCCGAAAGAAAACATCACGTGTATGAAGATAGGACATCGCTTTCCGCGGAAAAACCAAAATTCAACGAGAGTAGGGATAGAGCAGATAACGATAATTATTATTACTTCTTTTAGTCAAATTTTGTTTGGTCGATTTTATTGCCAAACCTTTAACCACACAAAAAAACTATAATTATTGTGAGAAGTTAAACGTTTCCAAGGTAGGCTCCAATTAGGCTCCATAGCCCTCGGCTCGTCATGATTTTCCTCTCACAAAACGCATTCTTTAGACAGTTGCAATCGTTCTAAGTTGTAAAAAATGAAATACTTTCAAATTCTTATTGACGAGAATTTTGATATTTAACATAAATTTATAGTGTTTTCTTTTGCAAAAATATCCTTTTTTTTCTTCAACTTTTCCGATAGTTTTTGTTTTCTTAGGAAGCTTTCAGACCAGAACTCGACCCCCTTTGGGAATATTATTTATGGAAGGTCATAACTTACCTTCTAATGGCATAAAGTTAGTTAATATGTAATAATTAATGTGGAAAAAATAAATGTGAAAAGCTGTATGTTTTTATATATTAACGACAATAAAAACTATTTCCTCCTTTATTAGGTTTTCTGTTGTTTTTTTTTCTCTGTCTGACTATCCTCGCTGGGTTGGTCTGGCGTCTGGGCATTTCGCCATCTTCAGAGTTGGGCCCGTGCGATTTCTGTAAATCAAATCTCTTTTATAAGGTCGTGTGAAGGCGTTTTCTTTCTTTGTCGATGCCGTTGTTAGATCAAGCTTAGAGTTTTTTCTAAATTGTTGTTTCTGTCCAAGGGCACTTACAAACGAAGAAAATCTCATGAAAAACTTTGACAACAAAGTGAGTCTTTGTCGAGAGATTAAAAAAAACTATTCCTGCTGGCAGTAGTCTCTTTTTAAAATCGTACGACTAGAGGAAAAAGTTTGTCTATGTTTAGGAGTAATTTATTCGTTGAAAATACATATACACATAAATATATCCAGAATTCATTCGTCCAGGTTCGCATATCGGTTTAAGCGAGGAGATGATTTTTATGGTTCACAAAGGGAGGACAGTATCAACCCGACATTTCTCGTCATTCTAGGATTTTCAATTGACATTTTCTGTTAAAACTATGTCAATTGGAGGACAAATGGCAAACCTATGGCGTTGTGTATTTTTCGATAATAATATGTCCATAAAACTTTATTTTTAATGTTAATATGTAGAACAGTTCACTTACATCATTTGCATCATTACAACATTGTCCTAATTTAAAATACAAACGACAGACGGTCACAAAGACAGAGCTAAGCAAATTAAAAAAAAATTCACAGTCTTGATGCAGGAAAGGCGACGACAAACAAAGAAGACATGCAGCCCTCACGAACAAAGAGATTTGACTTCACATAAACCATCCAGACCAAACACCAAAACCGACCAAGACAGCGAGGATAGACTGACCGAAATGAATGGTAACGACCAAATCAGCCGACATACCAAAGGAGAATTCTCACGATTGTTTTGCATTAAAATCGTACGCATCTGAACGCAAAATTTGCTAATATATAATGAGTTTTGTATTTTAACAATAAACTTGGTAAGAAAGCTAAGTGTTTGTGCAGGTTTTCAAATCAGGTTAAGTGATAACATAAATCGTATGTATTAAAGATTAGTGCTGTTCAAATTAGAAACTTTTACATCATTGTTTCAAGCAACGAATAAAAATCGAACTTTTGTGAGTTCTCTGGGTGCTTTGCGGTCTGATGGGCTGTAATTTGGTCGTTACTGATCAGCCAAGTCTGCGTATCATACGCGTTTTGGCATTTCTCCATTCATCTCTCTTTCAGCGTTGAGTTTCTTTGAAGTCGAGTCCGTTTTATAAAGTTGCGAGGGGTGGGGTTGGCGTTATGAGAAAATAGTTTTTTGTAAAGAAACCGAAGACCAATTCAACTAGAAACGTTTATGTCATTGAGACCCGCCATTGTTACGTTTTCAGAAAACAATAAAAATTAAATTATTTGTTCCCATACATATTGTGTATTCCGTTAAATTCGCACGTATAACTGTGCATAAAATATTAACCTTTAGAACATTACATAAATTGGCACAAAAATGTATTTTCTTTCTGGTTCATTTGGTTGGAACCAATATGAATAATCAAAGTCAATTGTGGATCTTTGAAACTAGTCAATTTTACGTCACTATTAAGTATCAAAATGTTGGAAAATACTTGAACCTTTATTGCATCCGGTCAGTTGGTGAGACATGTTTCATAATTTAGAGCCAATAAAGTGTACAAGCTGACGCATAGACGCCTAGGCCAAACACCGAAGATAGCAAAAAGTTGTAAAATGGGTCTACAAGCCAGCGAAGATAAACTGATTGGAGAGGCGTTTATTGTTATTATTATTTTGTGGTAGTTTTATAGGGATATTAGATACATTATACATTTGTTTGATTTTGCTTTCCGAGGTTATTTTATTATTAACAAATCCACTGGAAGGACTCCATTTTCAGTGGTACTTGACATATCGAAGCGTTGTATTAATGAGGTGCTCCCTGCATCTCTTTATCCCCGGCATACGCCCGGAGTCCTTCGTCGAGGATCTGCTCCAGGCCGCAATCTGCCAAAGATTGATGGCATATTCAAACCGCTCCAGCAAGGCACATTGAGGGTCGAATAGGGTGGTTTTCGGGCTGGTAAACAAGAACGGGAGAAGTACGGTTTCCCTGGAGAGGAGCTGACGCAGTCGGGAGGCGGAGGATGAGGCCGGCTCGTCCCCATGACGACCGAAGGCGACACCCGGTGCGAAAGGGGAGTGGGAAAGTCGAAAGGCTCTGCTGGATTGGGACCTGCGGACACCCTCCCAGCACCGATACAACAAATACTAACTCTTTCTTTGTAAAAAAACTATTGACAAAAACCATAGACAATCAGTCCTATTGACCTTCCAAGTTTCCAAGTTAATTTGAACAATTTAACCTTTATGAACCTTTACGTATTATCAGGAAATACAAGATGATTGTTTGGACATATAATATCTGAAAATTGATAAAGTTTTTTTTAAACTCTTCTTTAAAAAAAATGGTAGACAAACTGCAATTTAAACGCCTTGGTAAAATGTTTTGTCGCATTTGTATTCAGGTCAAGCTTCAAACTGCATGACTGTTTTTGAGTGGTGAATGGCCAGTTGTTTTAAAATATTTGTTCCTTTGTGGTGTTGGCAAAAAGGTTAGTACAAGAATATATTTTTCCTTTATCAAGAAGAAAGGGCTTGAAACAGAAATTACACGTAACTTTACTACTACTACGTACTTTCATTACTTTAGTGAAAATAACTTAAAAAGCAATAATACAAAACATCAGTAAAAATTAATTGTAAAAATCTTCAACAGGCTATATTCTTTTATGAACCCATTTCAACTTTTCATCATAATGCTTTCAATTTACAGGATAACAATTGTACTTTCCTATATTGTTATTTTTGTTAACATCTCGGAAAAATGTGCTATTGTCTTTGTTGATGATGAATGGGGACTATAAAGGGGGGGTTTTGTTCCCCAAGTACTGCAGCATTCTGGCTGATTGTTCTTTACTAGTTCCTTAATTCAGTCCTTTCGGTTCGATCCTTCTCTGAAAAGGCCATTGAGCTACAATTCTTTTTCCCTGTGTTTTCTTTGTATCCTAGGTTATGTCTCTATTTAGCGGGTACTTTACATTAGAAGATGATATGGGTGGTTGTTTCTTCCTCCTCATTGCATAACCTAAAAATGGCGCATCATGAATGTGCCCATGTTGTGTTGAAGTTTTGAATATGCCACTGACCTATAAATAGTCTTATCACTCCTCCGAGTTTAGCGCTATCTTGAGCAGTGAGTTTGCCACTCTTGGTGGTTGGTTTCTAGCACCCTCTAGAGTTTATCAAGGTTTTCTTTTGCCTTTTTTGTATCCATTATGTGATGGAGGAGTTATCCCAAGAATAAGTTCAGAGCCTATATATGTTCATGCAGATCCTTTTCTGGCCAATATGTCCGCATTTTCGTTACCCAAAATTCTCTTTTGTCCTGGTACCCAACATGTCAGATTGTTATGTTTCCCAAGGATTTGGAGATTTTGTATGTATTCACTGAATAGTTTTGATGTGATTTTTTACATCCTAAATGCTTAACCATTCGATCTTATTATTTTGCCAGTGTAACTTCTTACGATTTTTAAGGCATATACAGCAGAAGTCATATCAACCCTCGAGTTGTCGGTGTTTTTGAAAAAATCCATTTGTAAGTATGTCAGTTTGGAATGCAGGGCCGCTGAATTCGAACCCGGGCCCGTTACCTTACCGTGATGGGCGCAGTGTCAAGGCCTAACTGTTGCGGCCACGGACACCCCCTTCGTATAACTTTATAATTTACTTCCTCGTAAATACGTTTTGCAGTCATCCAGGATCACATATCACGCTAGAGGACACTGTAATTACATTTCTACACAACGTGAGGCTTAGGCTACCTGAAACCTTTATGATTTTATAAGACAAGAAAAAATCTAATTTTTAGCGTCTACAGCAATTTCCTGTTAAAATTGTATGGACCAGATACAGTGTTTGATAATATTTAGGCAATAATATTTTTGTTCGTTATACACTTTCTCCGAAGTGTATTTAGTTTTTGCAGTTTAATCTAGAAAATAAATTTGATGTTTCCAAATTAAGGATAATTCCAGCGAGAAATTTATCACACTGCAGGGTTTTCAATTGCCATGATGAAAATGTTATTCCTTCTTATATAATTTACAAACTAGATATCCAAGTTATAAATTATATCAAACTTTAAGGCTTTCTGGTAATAGTACCGTCACTATTTTACGCACAAAATTTGACGAAAAATGAACATATTTTAAAACTTGGACATTTACGAACATAACACATTTACAAATTAATAAAACTCACGAACACACCAACAAACAACAGTTTGCATAAATCATGCAAAAACTTTATATCAATTAAAAAGGAAAAGGTCCGACCGGAGCAATAAAAACCCCAGACTTAATCCATCAAAGGCGTCGACAAACAAATATAGCACCGAAGCCCACATCTCACCCCTCATGATCTTATAAAATAGCCTGAGCAAAAATCACCCAGGCCCAACATTGAAATGGCAAAATCCAGAAATACGTCTGACATAATAAGCATAGGTTAAAATGATCGGTAATGAGCAAATTTCGTAACAATAGGTAATAACGTTCCGAATTTTATAATTAAAAACAAAAGTAATCTCTTTTAAAACTTAAATTAGACGAATACTACGTAAATTGTATATAAGAATTGAAATTTGTTCATGTTGTCTGCGGACTTTTCTCCCGAAGGGTTGTCACTCCCCCATATGCTGACCTTAGTGTCTATACATCAGGGAGTTCTACCCGCTCCGTTATGTGGCTAGGTCGCTTGATCCCCTTAAGCCAAATGCCCACGAGATCGACGCTTCCCTACCTACGGACTTACCGTTGGAGCAGCTATCGACAGCTAGGTCACTTCAGCCCCAAGCGCAATCTGTAATCTAGCCTAATACTTGCTTAAATTGGATAGATCAATCGCACAAATAAATACACTCAAACATTGCACGCATTCTGATGATTCGGTGGAGTACTGGAATTCCTCCATCGACCTAACACGAACGCACACACTGATCTGGGCTCTTAGCGCCGAGTGGGGAATCTCTTGATGGTTTAGAGGATTCTGTATTGGACAAGCGTAAAAGCTTAAGGTTACCCATTAATCCACCTGGACTTCGATGAACAATTCGATCTGGAAGTTTATAATGACGGCAGCAAAGATGGCGAACGTGTAGACTGCGCATTTGTTGTCTTCAGCAGGATCGTGCAGATTTTTGAACAAGTATTCCGGTTGAGTGGCTAATTCTCTAACAACCAGGCTGAGCAACTGGCTATAGTGCAAGAACTAGAGTGGGTAGATAGCCTAAAAATGTACAAAAAATAAGAATAGCTACTGACAGTAGAATCTCCATTGACTCGCTGCTGAACACCAAAATAAATCTGCCCCTAATGGAAGACATAAGAAATAACCGAAGGCGGATTTAGAAGAGGCAGTCTCATCTCTTGGGTCAGGGATATCCAAAGGTCCCTATCTGCAGTTGAAATGGCCGAATCAACGCAGCTTGGCAAGATGGGAAGAAATTTGGTGTAACTCTAACTAGGGACACCTAACCAGGCTTACTCAAATCCTTTCATGGAAAACTGGTGGAGTATCTCCTTCTCTTTAATATTATCCCCGACCCAGCTTGTTCTAGCATGTCGGCCGCCTCCTCAGACTGTAGATTATCTTCTTCTGGACTGCGATGGAGTGACGCCTGCCTGGCTTCCGTTGTTGCAACACATGGTGACTCGGGGCTTACGTTGGCCACCCCGTACAATCATACTTTTTGGAGGCCGCAATGCTAACCTACTTTATGAAGTTGGTGTAGAGAATAATGGAGTTCATGAAGGATTAACACACAATTGTAAATAATATTGTATTATTAAATAATATTAAATATATATGTATATATATAATAAAAAAATTAAGTTAATTTGTATCAATCCTTATTAGGAGTATAATATGATATTGAGCAAAAAGAAGTATCCGTAGTAATACTTTATTTTTATGTTGTAAATATGCTTTATGATTTTTAATTATGTTATTGTTATTATGTTTAATTCATGTAATATTTAATGCAGTGAGGCATGATGAACACATAAAAAAATTAAAAACTCACACACTTCTGAAGGGACGTTGATGGCACTATATTTCACCATCACACTCACGCTTATAAATACACGCATCCAACAAAACACATATAACTAAAAACCCCACGTTCTCTTAAAGATGGAACAGGGGACCCAGAAAATGTCTGCCGTGCTCAAGAACCACTCCCACAAGTTACAAGATCCATTCCTTCCTTTACCATTCTTAAATCTGGCGGCATGCCTACACGCTCTCTATATGAAGCCAAGGCATGGCACGATGTTGTCTGCCGTGCTATTCGGTGTTATCGATCACATTGATCTTCCTCGTGGAAAAAATTTCATTGCAATAATTGTTATTTCCTAGTTTACAGAAAACAAGGCTAGAAAAAATATATAAATGGCCTGAGCGGTCTGGGTGGGTGCGGTTAAAATATATGGAACTGATCATGCATCTGTGCCAACTTGTTGCAACAAAACTTTCTTCTATCAAAACATATTTTCGAGCCTAAAAAACAACAAGAACGCAATTGCTCGGAAGGAAGCAGGCTGAAGGGGCGGGGTCAGGATCAAAGGGTGGGTGTTGTCGTAGCTAGATTCCATTAATTTCGAAAAGTATAGCTGTTGCTAACTTTGGTCAATATTGCGATGGGCTGTGAAAGCCGAGTTGCCCTCAAACAGATTGAATCGTTGGATGCCACCCCTTTTGAGCACTTAAACTTCTATGTTTTGAAAATACTATGCGAACCTATTATGAACGGAAAGAATGTAGTGTTTCACTTTTTCCTACCGGTGCTAATATCGCACCCGTTCTTTAGTCCCGACCTTACCTCTTCAGACTATCGCATTTTCCAAGCAGACACCCAGTTTCATGTGGTTTTTCGAACTCCTATGTTGAACAGAAAGAATGTCCTGTTTCATTGTATTCTTCCATATAATTAACGAAATGGATAGATTCGACCTGACACCTTCAAACTACCTTTCCCGAACAATTATCCACTTTTTTGGGTATATCGAACACTATGTAAATCAGAAGAATGTTGCAATAAGACAATCTGCTGGTATTATTCCTCTGTTCACACTGAGATTAATGGAAATGAGGTACTATCGCACCCAACCTTTAGTCTTGATCTTACCCCTTCAGACTTCCCACCTTTTCCCAAAAATTGCTCACTTTTCTCGTTTTTCGGATGCTGTACGTGGTCAATAATGCTTATGAGGTTGAACGTCCGAAGTTATTGGACTCGGACCAGAAGTACAATCGCACCGACACCGTTTAGACATATAAAATCACCTCTCCCACCTTTTCAGAGCAGTTGCCCACATTAAAATTGCACACGTTCTTTTGAAATGTTACGGAGGCAATGTTGCCTACGAGGTAGATTGTTTGAAATTAAATCAACTTTAGGCCCTAACCACGCCCCTTCAGCCTACCACCTTATACGACCAATTGACCGCCTTCTTAGTGGAAAATATGCTTTGATGGTAGAAAGTTTTGCTTCAATAAAATGACTTCCCGACAATAAGTATAAATTAAGAAAAGATACTCCCCTTATTAACTTAAATTTTCAATTAGAACATTAAGCATTTTGTAATAAAAACAGAAAACAATATTCAATAGAGTTTGTGGTCCGATTACCAAATAACTTCTTTCAATTAATCTTGGATTTATGTAAAGTATTGGTTGGGATAAAAACGTCAGTGTCACGTGCTTCGAACCCACGACCTTCGGCTCAATACATCGCTGCTCTACCCCTTGAGCTATCGTGACTGCAACCACTAGGTCACCAACTTCCCATCTCAAACTACCTTTCAAATTTTCGCTTCTTTTGGCCTTTTTTCATTTCAAACAATACCTTACATAATGATTAATTAGTTGAACGAAGTTATTTGGTCAATCGGACCAGAAATATAATGGACTTATTTAAAACAAATTATCTTCACTAAAACTCTCCGAGGCCATTTCATTTGTCGCTGAGCAACTTACACGACATTTGAAAAATGGCAAAAAGTAGGAAAAATCGGAAAGGTTGTAGGTTGAGATGGGAAATAGATCGATGTCATGATAGATCAAGTGGAAGAGCAGAGACTTATTTAGCCGAAGGTCGTGAGTTCGAATCCCGCTCGTGACACTAACTTTTTTCATTTCAACCAAAACCGTATATAAAGATTAATAAATTGATAGAAGTTAATAATAGTCGGAAAATTAAACTTTAAATTACATCTAACATCGAAATGAGGATTGTGCCAACTACAAATGTATACGCCACTTTTACATTTCATTGACTCATGCAAAATATTAGCCAAGAGATAAGAAAAATAGCTTTTTTATAAGAGGTTTAAATCCGATTTCACGTAATTATTTATCATGGCTTTTGAACTCGATGACAATGACAGAAATATTTATTAGACCGAAGGATTTTGCGTTTGGACGTTGCACGTTACTACCTCCCCCAAAACGATGCAAAGGAGTGCGATTTGTATAGGATCGAAGCTTCTGGTTGAATCCAATCCATGCCAGACGGCCGGGAACATCGCACCTCACCGCACGTAATAGCTCCATGTTCCAAAAGCATGTCGAGAAATTGGATGAGCTGATAAAATTGGATAAATCGTATCACCCACGGCTCAACCCGACGGTGTTCATCTTGTATTAATTTACTAGAATATATTTCTATTTTGTTTTGTAATTCTTTTTTTATATTGCATTGTCGATGAAGGTGTTCATTCCCAATGATATTTTCCTTTGGGAAATCTACTAGCCGATCGATAACAAGACATTTCATACTGTTTACATAAGAAAACGTCCTTCATTGTTGATCCGTTTTACAAAAATAACATTCTTCAAAAATTTATTTAATTGACCTATTTATTTTTTATTGAAAATGTTGTATGATAATCCCTGCAGTGTGAGACTGAAGAGCATTAAAAATTAATCTTTCATTTCATTGTCACGCCACTTCTGTTTACTTTTATTCACAAAGGTTGGATTGCAATTCCTCTTTTTTTTTAATTATTCATAACGTTCTGAGCTGAATGGGAAAAAAATCGATTATATATATAACAATAGATTTTTAGAATTAGAATATAGGGACATGGCGATTTAAAATTTTTTATACTACCAATTTTTGAGTAAAGAAGAAGTAGGTGTTGTAGATTTATTTTCTATGCTAGATTATATGTTGTTCAAAATACCAACCCATCCTAAATTATTCTATAGTTGTAATATATAAAAATAATTGTGAATATTGTTTCGTTTATCTCAAAAAATTAAAATTGCAAAACTGTTTCAGTAAACATGAAACAATAAGCAAACAAAAATGTTTGAATTTATTAGAATGATAAGAAAAAAATGTCGGATTCTTTACTCGATTTTTTAAACAAACAAAACCCAGTTTGTTTACGTGTTGCCTACTGATTACGGCTGAGTTTTGACAATTTAGTCTGTTTAGTTTTAATCTTACGTAATGCAGAACAAAAGGAAAGCTATTTTTGCTGCTTTGTGTCGTTTGATTTATAAAACTGGGACAAACCACGTGCCAAGAATTTACAAAGAATTGCATACGTTTCAAACTGCAAGTTTCAATGAGCAGACTTTTCCATGGATGTAGGTATACAGATAAGGAAAAGCATAAAAATGTTTCCCTTATGACCATTTAGCAAAAATATCGATTTTATAAAATTAATTTTATTTTCCGATTTTCAAAAAGTGATGTTTTATTTACAACATACAAATAAATTTTAAGAATTAAAAATCGGAGTATACTCACATCTTAACGGGAGTATGGAATTGAATTGGTGATGCACAAAACAATTCCCTATATATTGTTGAATTGTGCTTACAAAACAGAATTTGGAAAAGAGCAAAACAAAAAGAATTAGGATAAATAATTCATAACTTGTCAAGTAGATTAGTTCTGAATGGGCCTTGGCCATATCAACCACTTACCCATATTTTCCCATTTCTTATTAACATCGGTAGGATATTTTTCAAGATGGATCCTTCCACAAGATCGCGAAACGTACTGGATTCCTCGGGTTTTAATCGTAGGAAGTTAGTCCTATGAAAGGATTGAGCGTCCAAATGGTCAACAACATTGCGGTTAACGTTGACTTAAATTGACTTAAGTTTATCCACTGACGCAGGAAAAATTAGCCGAAACACTACACTTGACTTTTGAATGGGCTTGTCTTCGGATGGCGCTCAGCTTTCCGAGGTGAGCTCGTTTGGCCCACTTCAATTTCCTTAACTTGTCTAAGTGGCTATTCACACTCGACCGTGACAAACCTAGTTCGTTTGACAGTTGACAAGTGTTTCTTGTAAGGTCGGTTCAATAGCGGCTCTAGAGCCACGCTGTACACTGCGGGCGGTCGATCTGAACCTTACGGACTTTATCGCCACTGAATTTTTCAAAACCACCCTACAGTCCGCTTATTGGGTGTGTTCCTCTCTTCCAATTCAACGTCGTCGTTTAAAAAAATACCTTGACCAGACCTCTTGAAACTTGGGGTCAATCCATTTCTTAGTTTAAAAAGGGAGAATTTAATTTTTGTATAACAGTGAGGTTCATAGGGAAAGCCAAGTGGACTTCCATTAACTCTTAACGAATTGGACACCCTTCCTGGACAAAACGTCCAATTCTATGTTTTCGACATAAATGGAAAGCGATCTGCCCCGCTGAATACAAATGATGTCATTCTCCTGCATAGAGCGACTCATGTGTCATCACGACTCAACATTGATGCACTTAGGGGACGACTCCACTGTTTTGTCCAATAAAATAAAAGGTACTGTTTAGTAAAAATATTTAAAGTATTTTCTGCTTAAAGGAGTAATGGATGATCATGTTCTAGCAATAATTGAATAAAAATATTTTTAACCATAAATAGTTCCTTATCGACTATGTACGTAAGAAGGGTCCTTTCATTGTAGGTTCTTAGAATGTCACAGGAAAACATGGTTTGTATGAAAAAATCCCATTATTTACCACATAGTAATTTTTATTCTGAAGATATTAATTCTATTGCAAAGTATAAATAGTACGATAAAATATAGTCAGGGCGTTCAAGCCTAAAAACATAACCCCCTAGGTATTTGTTCTTATGTTTTACGTATGTATTTTATTGGTGAAGTTACAATAGTAAGAACCCATTAAGTGCTTACTGGTGTAGTTAGAGTGCAGGAGGTCTGGGTTTCCTATGTCTTGGTCTGGTCGACTCATTACTAGTTATTGATTACTGTTCATATCTGGTCCGTGGGTTCTCGCTCTTTACTTGACGCATTGGCCAAAAACTAACATGTGCTACAAGTGGATCCAATTAAACAAAACTGTTCACGTTACATAAACGAATCAATTATGATAAATTCTTACATTTTCAAATGGGATATTTATTGTTTGAGCAAAATAGAACGTAATGGTAGCAAAATGGATACAATCTTAACACCAGATTATTTCTAACTCGGTTACCTTCTCTGATGGGTGATATTAATTTTAATTTTCTTTGAAATTTATATATGTCATTGACTTTCATAAACTTGGTAAGATTGTACTATGAGAATAAATTTGGCCTCCTTTGCTCCCTGGTGATTTATCTTAAAGTACAACCTCGCATTGAACCAGGGACGTAAGCCAGTTTCCGGTATAACTGAATAGAAGTATATCATATCATTTTCCCCCTGTCCAAACAGGAGCCGATTTATATCAATTCGGAGGAATTTTCTCTAAGCTCCTTTCAACCGGAAGTACAGACACCGGCTTGTTTGATTTAAAAGAGTCCTGTACAAGTGTTGCTTTTTCTTGTTATAGTGTATCGGTACAAAATCGTAATTGGATGATGTGTTGTCTCGTACCAATCGGCGAGTCGTGCAATCGTGTGGTCCTATCATCCCCACAATCGAATTTATTTGTCTCAACATAAAAACATATACGGGCAATTTGAAATTTAGGTCGATAAGTTTAATTTGTACATACATATATATAAAGTGTCCTGTAAATTTTTTTTTAAATTGACCAGTAATATTTTTATTTTTACGCCGGCCGCCGCTTAAAAGTAACGGTTTTTATATTAATTTTTATAATTAATTTTGTTTTTGTTGAATTATCTTTTTATTTTAATTTAACAAGAATATAATATAAATTATTACAATTTTTAATTCTACAGGTTTTAATTTATTTGGTCGTTTACCTTTTTAGGGTTTGGAACGAATGATGCGATCAGGCACATAACAAAACAGTCATTCGGATGGGGAACACGGTACAACCTGACAGGGTTGATCCTTCGCACCGACTAGGGGGTGTTTGAGGGTAGTTCGCCGTCCTGGGTTCAGCCACCGGCCGATAGGAGACACTGCCTGGAAAATGACTCCCCCTTCTCGTCGGGACGAATGACGTCGTTCAGAGACAATATTCTTTATTGAACAGCACCAGAGCTTGGGGATGCATCTAGCGTGGTATCACAACACGAGGAGATGATGTTGAACAAAACCGTAAATGGCAATTAAAAGTGAAGAGACTAAACTTAAACGATAGTCACAATATAATTTCTATGGATTGAAGTATTGAACAGTACTTATTTATATTGAGGTTTGCGAAGTAATGTAAACGTGGCTGGTTGTTCTTAATCATCAGGCGGTTTTGGCTTTTCGTTTTCAAAGGTTGTTTTAGAATGATAAAAAGACTTACTCACGAAGAAAAGCACAGACCAACCTTCTATTACCTGACAACAATACAAGATGAGAGGAAAACTCAATTTTGGTAGACCCTTCCAAGTGTTATATACTACACAGGCCTTTGGCAGAAAGACAACCCTTAGTTGCAAGAACGAGTCCTAATTCGGTATATACTCATAGATCGAAGAACAGGGAGTAGGTGTAGTGGTAAAAGAGACCCGCTAGTACATCATGGACTGGTTCCAACTACATTCCAAGCTGAGATCCATACCAGTCCATAGGAGGTCGTAAAGAAGAAAATGAAAGTGCACGGATCTTGCTCTTTCAAAAATCGGGCAGCTATAAAGACACTAAATACTTATTCTTAGAGTCCAAACTATGCCTAAATTTTCTGATGACCCGAGGAAAACAACGTTACTTTACAGTAGGATTTGGGGCATGAAGTTATACAAAAATGAACCAACTAGCCAAATAGGCCATTCTCATACCTAGGACCAGAATCATAACTAGTGCGCCAGATAGAATGCTATAGTTAGAACTGGTAATATGGCTTGTGAAAGAAAAACTCAAGCACTGGTATAAAGCACCAGGTAGGAGACAATAGAGCTAAGAGAATTCTTAAACCTCTCAAAAAGGAAGGCAAAGGAACTCCTGCCTTTCAGGTTTGATGAAAATTATAGGACTCTACACCAGCTTAACTGTCGTATAAAAGTGTACAAAGCCGAGTAACCAGGGACGTCGGCACTTCGTTAAGGCGATTCACCCACCGGGAGAAGTGCATGAGGAAGCATCGAGGGAAGGTGTTTAGCTGTATAAGAAAAAGCTCACTTTGCAGGGTATGTTTTTAATAATTGGTGTTCCACAATAGAACTATTTCAGTCGCAGTGGAGTTAAGGTTGAGTCCTTATTTGACTCCTCCCTTAAACAAGAAATAAATACACTGAACGGTAATGCCGAAACTCATATCAAAAACAATGCAAGCAGACCAAGGAAAAACAGAAACGACCAAACCACAAATAAAGTTTCAACGAGTCTACGTTTGGGTTGGGAGAGAAGTTGCTAAATATTACGCCGATTACCAGATCATTTTCAGCGATGGTTTGGGATGTAATAGGACAAAAGTACATGGAAATAAAAACCAACCACTGAAGTTGACTCTGACAGACCAAACCAGCCCAGGTATGGCAGACTAAAACGACAGAAACCAATCAAACTACCGAAAGTATTACTGAAAATAAATTATTGAAAGTATGAAGAAATGCCATAGGCTTAAGTGGCTTAAGATGTGGTCGTTTTTGAATAAATACTTTAAAAAATTTAAAAATTAATTCTATTTTTATGTATCAGGGAGAGTTAAAGTATATATTTTTTCAGACAGTCGGGACAGTGCCTGACAGACTAGATCAAAAGCATATTTTGAGTAAACTTTTCAGTGATTTGAGATGGGCGAGTCGCCAGATGGCCTTTACTCTGCCATAAATGCAGTTTTTAACTCAAAAACCAAATCATAAGTCTATACGAGAACTGTAGCCCAAGTTGAATGCTATTATTAGTTTAGAGTCAAAAGAAGAAGTGTAGTCTTAATATTCAACATTGCGGGGCACTTTTCGATTAATTAACAAGAGCTATACATTTATGGGTATATTTTATTCGGTGGAAATTGTTTTTAGTTAAACTAAAAGTAGATTTTAGTAAACTTGTAAGAGTGAGAAGTTTTGATGATGGGTATTTTAGTTAATTTTAAGGTTGGACTAGTGCGAAACTTCCGAGGCACTCGGCGGTGAATTGGACGATCTACACGTCTGATCATTGCTGTCATCAATACAGTTTCTTAAGTTTGTGAAGGATGCAAGTATGCGTCATAGGTCAGTAAATTTTGCCACAAAATTATTAAAGACGTAATAAGAATGGACCTAATACGCAACCTTGACGGACACTTTCAGATTTATTGTCGATAACGAAACGTAGTACGACATGTACATCAGTACAAGTCAGGAAATTATTTTTTTTTTTTGTTTGTATGGGCTACCGACAATAGTCATGTCAGCCGATGGAATACTCGATTCCACCATCAGCCCTCTCCTTACTCATTCACACAAACAAAAATATAAATACATACACACTAGAACTATACAATAATTACATACATCGGGGGGGGGGGTGTCGGTGGCCTCAACGGTTTAGGCGTTGGATTGGACATACATACTTACAAATTGGCTTTTTTTTCAACAAAAAACCGGCACCCTGATGGTTTATATGACAAAAAACATATTATTTACAATATTATACGATGGGGAAAATCCTATCTCTTAAAAATCCGAACAGAGCACCCAAAAACCCATTCTCGTTCCCAAGAATTGTCTTTATGCCAACATGCTCCCTGCAAGGAGCCAATGTGTAGCATTCCTCGACCAAAAGTGACACTGAACAACCTTTCTTTTCAAGAGGGACACCTTCGTGGAGTTTGCCGCAAAAACAGGTGTCTATGTGTCAGTCGAGTAGTGTCTATCCTGAAACGAGTGAGCACGATCCTTCCTTGCGGTTAGACCTTGGGTAGGCCGTCCTCGTCGCTCAGTAGTACTCTTGACAGTACAATAATATAGAGAGAAGCTTCTCGAACGAAGTTGATCTTTTATTGAGTGATTTACTGCTTTGAAGTGTCACCGGGCCGTATAGCTGCAGTGCTGTCTGGAGAGCAAGACGTCCCAGCATTTGCAACCTCGTCTGCATGTTCGTTGCTCTCCATCCGTAACCAGGTACCCAGATGACTATCACCGTTTTTCCGATGCTCTCCTATTGGCACGCACGACGAGAAGGTCTGTAGCCTAAACCGCGCTCATGGAGTCCGAAGACTCGATAGGCAGAACCTCCTTAGTCTGGAACCCCGAGGGTGTGTAGATACAGCAGTACTGCTCAAAGTTACGTAATAAAACTACTTAATTACAATCTGGCGATAACTGGCCATTTATGGACATCGTATTTTCCGTAGAATCAGGTGTTACAGCATAATAGGTATGTTAAACTTGTTTCGTCGGGAAGTGCAAATAATGAGATAATAATGCTGGGTGCTGGGTATAGTACGATTGCAACCTTGATGCACGCTTTGCAGTGAATCTAGACGAACTAGACGTCTGATCATTAGATCTGTACTGCTTCTTGCTAAAAATTCTGAGAGAGAAAAAGACGTTTAATAATATTTTTTATTTTATGCAGGATTCTGTCAGGATGATATAATGGATAAGCACGGAAGAGCCCACTCTTGAAATTTTGACATAATAATATTGCACCTAGTGGGTAACCTTGAGGTACACTTTGTGATGAATTGAGTTGAACAAGACATCAGCTTATTCCTATGTATCAGAACTGCATAGTTTCTTTAGTTAGGAAGAACACCTTAGACCTATGTAGTGACTAAATTCAGAGCTTGTTTTTTCTTTTGCTTGTTGCTCTATGTACACTGTTTTCGTGATCCACTCGACCAATTAATTACGGTTTTTAGTTATAGGTCAGGGTGGTAGAGCAGCAGCGTATCTGGCCGAAGGTCGTGGGTTTGAATCCCTCTCATGACATTAGCTTTTTTTTCATCTCAACTAAAACCCGTAATTAATTGTCATATGTACATAAGGTTAACCAGAGTAAGATAGTAGGAGATTCAGGCACCAAGTTAATAAAGAGGCAATAAGGCTGAGCCTAATACATAACCTTGAGAGAGACACTTAAACAAAACATGGCAGTCAAACGAGAAGGTATTCATTTTTAGTTGGTGAATTTTTTTTTTTTTTTTTTTTTTTTTTTGTTGGGGAGATTGAAATGGAAAAAAATAAAGGCATAAGTGCAAAGTATTAATGATTTTTCCCGAAAATTGTTGGAGTTATCCCAGTCTACCTCCTCTTTGGACATAAACAAACAAAATTAATTAATACCACGTCCACTGTGGGGGAATAAACAAAATTTTCAAATTGAGTAATAATTTTTCAAATATGGCCATGTCAGCAGGTAGCCACGGATTGGTAATCCGAAGAGGCCAGGTCGGAACTGATTGCTAAATAAGGATATATCCTAATTTCTAATAAATTAGTTTAAATGATTATAATTAATTAATTGAAAGAAGTTATTTGTACCATAAAATTTAACGAGAATGATTATATTTAATTGAGACATTTGAGATTTTTTATTTAAAGGACGAATTTATCGGTAAATTGTACATACAAGTTTTTTTACATTTTAGATGTAATTTTTTGTCAAATATAACACTGAAATAAATAAATATATATATATATATATACATAAATAATGAAATTTCAATGTTATATTCGACAAAAAATAATATATAAAGAGAAAGTGAGAGAGAGAGAGAGAGAGAGAGAGAGAGAGAGAGAGAGAGAGAAACTTATTTAAAGCGATATATTTTGCCATGCCAAGTATGCCCCATGGAGAAGTAATCTGAAGGAGCAAGGTCAGGCCTGTTCCCTAAATAAGGCAATAGTTGGAATTGTTATGGAGACAAATCTCTTAATTACTAATCTATCTTAAAATTTAATATACCATCGAATGACAAGATAAGGAACTCTGAGTGTGAAATATTTCAGGTTAAAGGCTTAAAGAATTTGAATCAATACAAAATTTATTTATTACAAAAAAAAACACACAGCTTAGCTAATTCTACTTTAAATAAATTATTAACTAATAATAAATAATATTTTACTTTATGTGCTTGTCACATATCAAACTAAAGCTGTAAAAATAAAAATATGCCCATGCTATCCACTTCTAAATTTAAAAAAGTGATAATAATAAAAGTTTAAAATTAAAAAAAAAACGACTTCAATTTTTAACTTTATTGATGAAATTCATTTCTTCTTAGAGGTGTGAGTCATCATGTGTTTCTTCAAATGACCCTGTTGTGAGCATTTGTAGTCACAAAAGGTACACATAAATGGTTTTTCGCCTGTGTGGGTCATCATGTGCGTTTTAAGGCTGCCTTGTCGACTGGACCTGTATTCGCACAAGCTACAGCAATATGGCTTAAAGTCATTGTGGGTCATCATGTGAACTTTCAGGTTGCACTGGTAGGAACATCTATAATCGCAGATCGTACAGGAATATGGCTTTTCGCCCGTATGTGTGATCATATGTGTCTTGAGGCTGCTCTGCTGGGAACACTTGTAGTCACACAGTCCGCACGAGTACGGTTTCTCTCCTGTGTGGATCAACATATGCGTCATAAGGCTGCTCTTCTGGGAGCACTTGTAATCGCACAACGAGCAACAGAACGGTTTTTCACCTGTGTGGATCATCATGTGCCTCTTCAAATCACTCTGTCTAGAACATTTGTAGCCACAGAGACTGCAGCAAAACGGCTTTTCTCCTGTGTGAGTCATCATGTGTGATTTCAGATGGCCTGGCTGCGAACATTTGTAATCACACTCTTCACAAGAAAAAGGCTTCTCTCCAGTGTGAGTGCGTAGATGGGTTTTCAACGAAAAATTGCTCGTTGAGGCAAAATCACAATCTGGACACGGATATAATTTTCTCTTTTTTCCTGTGTTCTCACAGACAATTAATGGAAACTCTTTACCAGTATCAATACTGGTATTCGGTTGAATTTCCATTCTTGGAAGTAATTAACTTAACTTGCTGCCCAGTGAGTCAGAGATTCAGTCTTTAATTTAGATGTTCATATTTTATATGCTAAAACAATCATGGAACTCCGTAATCTGAAACAATTAATTTTCCAATTAAAATAAACTTCTTTTCTGCCCTAAAATTCACACATAATATTAACAACAGCAATCCAAGATTTTTAAATAAATGTTTACATTTTATGAAATTATTGCAATGCACATATATACATAAACACATTTGTATAAAACATTTTTTTATCAATTGAGGTATAGTAATAAAGTACTAATTATAAAAACTTCATTTTAAAAAATAAATAAAATAAAAAGACTTAAAAGAAATTAAATGAACAAACCAACAAAACGGCCAACGTAAGGTATCTACCGCTGAAGAGTAAAATTCTAAAAAAAAATAATTCTTCAAAGTAATTACTAATAATAGTATCAAAATTAAAAAATTTATCATGTCATCAATAAGCATAAAAATACAGTATACATTATTATAAAAATTTAACAATAAATATACTCTGGTTGCTATTCTACAAGCGTTAACTGTATTCAGCTCTAAAATTACTTTCAATGCCTAGATTTTTAAACCAAACCGAACCAGATAAAATAGGCAGACCAAAATGATCAGTAATGACTGAATTACAAGTACATCACCCCACAGGCCATGGACAAATCTCACAATGTAATAATAACATTTTAACAAATAGGTTATTTTTCTGACTGTGTTCAACTACAAAGTTATATGAACGCTTGCAAATAGTTTGCAGGCATTTTTTTTTTCTTCACTATTATTTATTTTTACTGTTAAAATTTTTTGTAGTACAAACATCCATATTGAAATATTTAATTTATTTCAGGGCCTGATGTTTAAACAAGAACAGCCATCTACAGACAGCAAGATGTCACTAAAGACAACCTTTTGGAATTGCAACAACACCCCATATGACATTGAAGAATACAACAAAATTACTCTAGCTTGAGCATACAGTGCAGAGGGGCAATGAAAGGGTCAATAAATTGGTTAAGGAAATTTCTGTAAGGACCCCCCACAGCACTGAACCTATTTACAGCATACTGAATTGCCCAAATCATAGATCTATGTTAAGAATATGTGCTTGCTTCAATGGGTATGCATTCCAGGACAGAAGTTCATTAAAGGAGCATTACACAAACCAAGGGCAGAACTACTAAACCCAGAAAGTTTTAGGACTACTGACTGGACACTACAGACTCTAAAGGCAAAAGTATAAATTCAGAAGCAAGCCTATGCAGAAATTTTGAATAAGAAGAGGAAGCAGCAGAACATGTCCTTTGTTTTTGCTAAGACTTAGGCTGGCCGATATTCCTACTTGTAGGACAAGAAAAGCCTGAAGGATCTAGGAAAAAGCCTTAAACTTAATAAAGAGCCTAGAAAAATCCAAAAATCCTTTTAATCCTAGACCTTTTCAGCGAACTGAAATATTTTTGTGTTTATTTCTGAGCAAAGTTAATATAAATGGTTTCCCCCCAAAAACAGAACAGGGGATTCACACAATCACTACCTTTATCAAGCACAATTTGTATTGCAAGTCGGGTGGCATTCCTACTAGCTCTATACGGAGAGAATCGAGAAAAGAATTGTCCTCCCATAGGAAGCCTTGCGGGACTTTCTGATGTAACTTCTGGGACTTGATTACTACTCAGATTTCAGGGTGGATATTCTGCTGAAAGCCCCTCCCCCACATCATTCACGCTAATAAATATGAAGTAAAGTTTATACCCTTTCATATCATATGCACAGCTCACAATTGAAAAGCCACTGGGGTATTTGTATTTCATCCATGCCTCCCCCTTTTACTTTAAAAACACCTAACCTAAAGCAAACCTAGTTTAGTGGGTCTGTGAGTACTTGATATTTCACCATAACCCGTCCACACATACTGAACACTCACACTAATAAATACAGTACAATACAATATACAATAAATATACAAATAATAAATATTCAAGACAGAAAACCCCTAACCTACTTTGGTGGTCAAACAATTATTATTGCAATTTTTTGGCTGTTTTACAGGCCAACAATAAAACTAACACCATCAACATCCTCGTATACGACATATAGTTTTTTTTTTGTATTTTTTAAACGTTTTATTTTAATAGATTGACTTATTGTTAAAGGAAATTATAAGTTTTTTGTTAAAAAATCACCGTTTTATATATTGCAAATATAATTAGATGTTTACACCATCTTGTTTGAGCTGACTGTACAAAATGTATATAAGTTAAGTTTGCAGTTTTTCATACATACAGTTTCTAGTTTGGATTAACCAATCTGCATTAATTGCAGGATTCATCTTGTTCAGTGTGGTCTTGCATTATCTCAATTATTGATTGATTTACTAGATCTAATTATTCACAGTAAAGATCTGCATTCAGTTTGTCCAGTTTTCAGCACTTCAAAATGAACAACCCTGCCGCTATACTGCGTGGCGATTCATTTGTAAAGAGCCAGTGCCTTTTTGCTGTTTTATTTATCATAGAGAACCTAGTTTTCATCTCCGGTGATCAAGCTATCAAAAAACACGTCTATATTGTAACACTGAATAAGTTGCATGTGGTGGACCAGTTAGCTTTCTCTTCTGACAGATTATACAGGACCCAAACGTGTACTCTACTTACTATAACAATCTGCTGCAAATTTTCTTAAATGGTCAACCAAGGTTAAGAGTATTTGACAATTCCTCAATTGTCTGAGATTGATTTGGCTTTTATTTCTGCTCTTAACATGTCATCGTCTGAAGTTGTTGATCTTCCTGGCAGATGCGAGTAGGAAAGATCAAAATTACCAAATTTGAACTTAGAAAACTACCTTTGGCATTTACAAATAGTGTGCTCAAGCATCTCAAATGTTTTTGGGAGTAGTTGTTGTGTTAGTGCCCCAGTGAAACTCAAAATGCATATAATGCTAGATGCATATACCTCTTCCAGTAATTAGCTGCCCGTACCTCCATAAATTGCAAAAAAAAGTTTAGATTTAATTATTTCCGAGTAATTTTAAATTCTAATTTTAAAATGTCATTTCACAACTTTGAAGTACACAATAAGCTGATAAATGACGAATGGATATTGTTGACATCAGCAGAAACAACATTACTTTCCAGCCCCCCCCCACAATATGTAAATATCTATATTCATCAAATTTCAAACTGCAATAAAAAACTGAACCTCGTGATAGTCCAGACTCCCCCAAGTATAGCAAACCATAATAAACTGCTTACGTAACTACTGCGAAAAATGGGGGCTGGTTATAAATAAAGAAAATGGAAAATCATGGTTTGCAGAAATGGAGGGAAATTAAGCAAGGAAGATGGTATTTATTTAAAAATTTAAATAGTCAATAAATACAAATACCTGGAAATGTGGCACCCTCCACACCTCTCACTAGGTCTCCATTGTAAAGAAAACATTCAAAAGTCAAAGCAGGACTAAACGCCACATGGAGACACCCACAGGTAAACAGGAGGTACCACTCCATATTAAATATTCCTTGTTTGACAGAATCTCAAGGAGCCTTCTTTGCTATGGCTGTCAGGTATGGGTGGAAAAGATTGAGAATCCATAGAGGCAACACATGGATATTTTTAAAGAAAACTTTTTTATGTTTTAAACCACTTCCCACTACAGGAGATGGCTTGTAGCACCCCACATTCTACTATACTATGTAAAGTTAATCCAAAATATGCCCAAGAAAAGATTCCCCCAAATCCTCCTAACCAAAGCATCAGGAAGGGTGTTTGACTGAAGGAACTAAAAATCCAATAAATTTGATTTATCAGGTGATTCCTTCATCCCATTGATATTTCTGATGGCAAAAAAAAACTTTAAAATAAATCCCTCAAAGTCACAACATATCACCTTTACACTCCGTCGTGAGACTTGCCCTAGCATATACTTATACAATGAACCTATTCCACAATCCGACAAAGTTAACTATTTAGGACTTACATTTGATAGAAGACTAACTTGGAATCCACACACACGATTAAAAAAACAGACACTGAACAAACGATTTAAAATTCTTTATTACCTACTCAACAGGCAATCAAAATTACCATTAAAATCAAAACTTTCGACATACATATACCAACTCAAACCAATTTGGATGTATGGGTGCCAAGTATATGGATCGGCCAAGTATTCCAATATTCAAAGATTACAAAGTTTTCAATCCAAAATTTTAAGACTAATTGTTTCTGCCCCATTTTATGTAAACAATAATACACTTCACAGAGATCTTCAAATCCCAACAGTTTTTTCATCCATCAAAACATATTACAGACGTTTTCATAGTAAATTACAAAATCACACCAACACACAAATACAATCACTCCATTCCCCATATATAATAGATAAGAGACCTCTTAAATGATTAATATCATTTCATTAATCCAGAGCGGCTGCCAGTGGGTAGCTTTCTCTATAACGCCCATAATGCCAAACACACAGTCTGAAATGCAATCTGCTGGTTGTATATCATGCATGTACAGTTGTAGATATAAATAAATGAAGTCAAAAAAAAAAAAAAAGTAAATAAATAATATAGTCCAGATCAACATAAGACAAAGGTACGACAGCCCCTTTCATAACGGTATAATATAAAACTGCAATTTCAGAAGGGTGTCATTCAAGATTGAAAGTTTATCGCAATACAGCTGTTCAATGGTTTTTAAATGTAGGGGGAATGCATTCAATAATCATGAACTCTTCCAAAAATCTGCTCACTTTACAATATGGGGAGAATGAAGATGTATTTCCTGGCCGTTTGCCCAATTTTGGACGAATTTTGACAGATTTGCTTTCAAAAAGCACAGTGCTGTTATAAAAAGGGACCTCAACAACTGGCATTGTTTTTCCAGATATAGGTAGCTAATAATATAGAAGGTTTTTATTTTTGTAATTTAATTATTAAGATATGTTTATGTTATGTTCATTGAACTTTACAGAAGTAACCGTTAAATTTGTTTTAATGCTTTGTTTGCATAAACTCAACTCAATTCACCAGACGGACAGTACTCCATGGTTAAAATGTTTGTAAATATATAGAGGAAAATTGTAAGATTCTTCGGTGTAAATAAAAATTATTATTATTAAATCTATTTAGTGGTCTGATTGACCAAATTACTTCTTTCAATCAATTAACCGAAGTTTCGGTTGAAAACAAAAAGTTCCCCCTGATTCGAAACCCCACATCCAAAGGTCATGGGTTCGAATCCCGTTCATGGCACTAACTTTATCATTTTAAACAAAACCTTTCAAATTGAATTTATCATTATTAATAACGAAAATTGCATATTGTAATAAAATATTGAAAATGTTTATAGTTTTTTGAACCGTTCACATAAGGCCTTTTCATTTTTTTTTTTTTTTTTTTTTTTTTTTTTTTTTTTTTTTTTTTTTTTTACTGGGGCTTCCAACTTCTAGGTCATTTCAGCCCCCAACAAAGTTTACATTCTATTTACCCTTTCAAGCACTACATTCATACACATACATCCATACTGCACACTCATCACTCATTCCATTTGGCGAGTGGAGTACTTGATATTCCTCCACTGACCCCACACTCAAACTAAACTAGATTGGTGTCGATGGAGTACTTTTATAAATATTCCGCCATCGACCCCGAACGCACACTCTTACGCTCTCAACGTTCGAGAGGCAATGATGATGTTACATTTCACCCTCACCCCTCGCCATTCACGCTAATAAATACATGCACTCAGACAAAACAGACAGCCACACAACACATAAGACATATTACATACAATAAAAAAAAAAAAAAATTCCCCCTAAAAAGTGGAACAGGAGACTCTGAAACTCGCTACTGTGTTTGAGAACCCCTCTTTTCAATATTGTTACATTAAATTAGGTAGGCAGCCTCCATTTTGGCTGTTTCTTATTTCTTACAGACTTTTTAAACCATATATTGTCTTGTATCATGTTACCTCCACATTTACACACAAAAACTTAATATATATTAAGCAAGACTTTCATTAAGAGCGATATCAAACTAACAATGTACCATGCACGATGCATTTACAGACTTAATCATGCTTTTATCTAAGCAAAAATAATATCGGCCATTCTAAAAGAATAAAGAAACAGATTTCTTTTTATGAATCAATAAAAACGAAAGATTGATTTTTAAGAGTGTAAGCAAGCATAAGACATAAAAAACATCTAGACTAATCAAATTGCCTTCGACTGATTCATCTGAACACAAATATTTGTTTACATAAATGTATTTATGTTTTGATCCAGTTCACAGCTTTGATGTTCGACATTCAATGCAATCAGTGTTTAAATCGATGAATCTTGATTGCAATTTTTTTACTTTTCAACAATGAATTTATGATACTCACACTTTATACAGAACTAATTTCTAGCCGTTATAACATAGTCACTTATTGCAGAAAGCTATAATTTAATAAGTGTCACTAGCTGAAAGCATCTTGTAAACAAACAAGCCGGCAGGTTTTCACTTTATGCGGCGACGTCAGCATAAGTCATGACATAGCGGACATACCACTGATTGTGGTGAAGCAACACAAGATTTATTTATAAGAATCAGACCAGATGATAAGGTTAAGATCATAAATAATACGAGTAAAATAGAAAAACAAAAGGACGCATATAAACTGTTTTTGTCGAAAGGTCCTCCCCCGAAAAGAGTTTCACCGATTTACCAAATAACTTCTTTCGATTAATTAATCTTTATGTACGGTATTGGTTGAAATGAAAATGCTAGTGTCACGAGCAGGATTCGAACCCAGAACTTCGGTTCAATACGCCGCCACGAAATGAAGGTCCGTGGGTTCGAATCCTGCTCGGGACATTAACTTTTTCATTTCAACCAATACCTTGCATAGAGATTAATTAATCGAAAGAAGTAAACATAATAATGATTTAATTTTTTCAAACTAAACAATCGTGATTTTTCGAATTATATTTTGGTGTATCAATAAATCCAACACAAACAAATCAAACCAAATAATGCATGTTGAATGAAATAAATTGTAAAATCAGATTGAGAGCGCTTTCATAAATTATGCATGTAGTATGTATATGTAGACACATTCTGTACAAAATGATCTTTATTTTTATAAAAACTGACACAAGATTGACGTCTTTATTTCTTTATGCATAAATCAACGAAAGTAGAAAATAGAATTTTAAAAAATCAGCACAAACCAATCAGCAATTGAACAGTTGATTAATAGTGATTGGCAATTTTAATTTTTGGTTTTGTTAAATAAACTTGCAGTGTTTTATTTTTTTATTTTTAGCTAGTTTAATTATCTATATTCTATAATATAATGCGTTGTGTATTTTTTAAAAGTTTTCCAGCCGTTTATTGTAGTGTAATGAAGTTTATTAAAATGACATCCTTGATAAATTCTTAGTGTTTAACATTTTTATTCTTCGATTGGTTTGGCTCTTATGTTGCCCATTCTCAAGAAATTTATACAAACTTTTTATTTAAAAAATATATTAAAAAAATTATGTAATAAAAACACTCACAGTTAGTCTTAACCACTCAACATTCATCAAGGATGTTATTTTAACAAACCTCATCAGCTGAAAAACTCACACAAAAACAATATATTTTGTTGTACTATTCGCAGTTCTGCTGTTTTTTAAGCATAATATCCTAAAAACAGTGATATAAAATTAAAACAATAAAATTTTAATGTATGAAAGCATTCCCAACCTGTTTTGCCCTTTAGTTCATTCAGCATTTTATTTTTCTGAATTGTCAATCTGTGGGTGATAATCGAGTTGTGTCAAATTTTGTGTTATATCCATCCTTTTGCAGTTTTTAGACATTATTCATTATGTAGAGCTAATTTTTGTTGTTTTATGAATGCTTTCATACATTATGTATACAGTTATGCCGAGGAATATCGAGTACTCTAGGGGAGTGTGAATGAAGTCTGGTGTCTGAACGTAATTTATTAGCGTGAATGGAACGGCATATCCGCACTTACTCCAAGGAATATTGGGACCTCTGGGGTTGTAAAACTGTGAACCAGTCTGTATTTGTATTATTTTATCAACAATTGACAGTGCCCTGAGATAAAGAGGCTAGCAATAGGATAAAGAAAATATAAAGTCGTTTATCGTTATATCATCATAATTTATCTCAGAAATAGGGAAAAAATCAGTCGGTCTAAAACAAGAAACGAAAATGTAAGAAAGAGAGTGAAGGCGATCATTAGTAGTTTGTCAGTTTAAACTGAAAAAATAATTAGATTTTATTGAGAAAAGAGTCATCAAGTAAATCAACGCAAATAAAGTATGCAACTGTGTAGAAATTAATAGTGGTTCAAAAGTTTCATTACGGTCCGCCTGTCTTCGCTGTTTCTTCTTAACACTATTGGAATATTAACGTCAAATAACCCGTACGAATGTTTACAATCGATCTATTTAGCCAAGAGAACCTGCTTGTCCCGAGAATATATAAAATTATTGGGCTACTATTATTCAAATTATCCATTTTATTTTACACAAATTGAATAGTTATTACGTTCTAGAAAGAGGCGTTGTAGACCGAGGCACCATCTCAAATCCCCTTTGCCTAGATTATTTTTGGATTATGAATAAGGATTAGGGACGTTATTGGGTTATTCGCGGTTTTAACTTTCTTTTCCCAGTTATATACACTTTTAACAATAATATTACATTAATATCGCACTGAAAGCAAGTATTTTGTGTTATTTTTACACCTGAATAACACGTCTTAATTCGTGCATAATTAACCCAAGAATAAAGCTGAAAAGTGTCATAAATATATTTCATAACAACTAAATAATTTTTTTCCAAATAACATTAGTTAAATGGTTTTCTTTGCAATAATAGGTTTTTGCTTTTTTCCTGTCAAAACTAGCGATAATTTCACCCATAAAATAAATTTCCATGATCCAAGGTTTTATTTTATTCCAGGTTTTGGGTAAAGGCTTGATCTAGTTTTTCTTCTCTTGATTTGGTTTGAAAGTGGCCACAGTGAAAATGGATTTGGAACCGCACTGCAGTCAAAATTTTGAAGCAGAGTTCCCCACTTTGAGTACACAAGACATGTACGAATGTGTTGAATGCGGTTTTGAGACTCAAAGCAGCCCATCGTTAAAATTCCACATTAAGCTCCACATTGACAAAGATGTTTGCCTTATGAGTTTTTCTAAGGGATACGATGTTTACAAATACAGCTTAATGCGTACAGGGGAAAAGCAGTTTTTCTGCAGTGTTTGCCATTATACCTGTTCCTACGAACAAAATCTAAAGAGGCACATATTGACGCACAAAGGGGAAAAGGTGTTCAGCTGCAACCAGTGCGAGTACATAAGTTCCCGGCACGCTCACTTGAAAAGGCACAGTTTGACGCATACTGGTGAAAAGCCACATTCCTGCAGTCTTTGCGATTTCAGATGTTCTGTACGATCCAGCCTCAAAACGCACATGTTAACACATACAGGGGAGAAGCCGTACTGCTGCAATCTTTGTGATTACAGATGCTCTCAGACTTCGCATCTAAAGAGTCACATGTTGAAGCACACTGGAGAGAAGCCGTTTAGTTGTGGCGTTTGCAGTTTTAAATGTTCACAACAGTCAAGCTTGAGGAATCACATGTTGAGGCACTCACAAGAGAAGCTGTATTCGTGTAGCCTGTGTCGTTATCGATGTTCAAGACCTTGCAGCTTGAAAAGCCACATCCTCACACATACAGGAGAAAAACCGTTCACCTGCTCGTTTTGCGATTACAAGTGTTCACAACAATCCCACCTAAAAAAACACATGATGAACCACACCAGAAAAGCGCTCTTTGCCTGTCTAGTCTGCAGTTTCAAATGCTCTCAAAAATCCATCTTGAAAAATCACCTGGTAACGCATTCAAAAGAAAAATCCTATTCGTGTGACTTTTGTGAGTACAAAAGCACACAACAGTCAAAAATCACAGCTCACATGGTTGTGCATAATGGAGAACAACTTTACACGTGTGCCTTTTGTGATTACAAGTGCGATCAAAGATCTAATTTGAATGTACATATATTAATACATTCAAGAGAAACCCTTGTGTCATGTGAGAAGTGTCATTATAGCTGTGCTTCATTAGACTATCTTAAAAAACACCTCATGACAAACTGTCCTGAAAATTCTAAAGTACAATGTTGAAAACTTTCTATTACAATTTCTAGCGTAATCACAATAATTTAAAGGACAGTGATTTTTTGAGCAACACATAAAAAATGAAATTTATATTTGCTCAATTAGAAAAGAAAGAAAGAACAAAAACTAAAAAGACTGAAGTAAAAATAAAGAACAAATAAAAGAAATAATTAAATTATTGTTTGAGGTGTCATTTAAAAAAAAATTAAGGATATACCCATCATTTATTTATTTACAAAATTTAAATAAAGTCAAATAAATAAAGTAAAATAAAATTTAACACAATTTGTAATTTTAACCAACAGTTTGTTCATTATATAAATAATGTAGTGTGAACAGTAAGAAGGTTTTTTTGTTATATTTGTAATGAAGAGTCACAAGTGAATATTCTCTTAGCAAATAAAACCAAAAATGATTATGAAATATAATTGTATTTTCAAAATATAGTTTTAGAAATAGACTGTCAATTTATCTTTGTACCCTTCACTGCCTTCAAGTTGAAAATAGAAACTGTAAACATTTAGTGAACTATGTTGAGGTTATACGCAACTAACATGCCAAAAGGTCACTATGTCAAAATGTAGATTTGCCATTAATTTGATTTTTTAGGTATCATCAGTTTTGAAACATAACGAATATGTTCCAAAATATGTAAGAAAGATAAAATAATGAAGTATGTGAATTTGTAAAATTAATAAAATATAATTCAATGAAAGAACATGCTATACAAGACTTAAACTTCAAATAATATAATTAGCAGACTTTATTGGCCCTGAATTCTGTTTTTTGGCATACCAAATTGCCCAAAAATGTGTATCAGACTATGGAATAACTCATTAGTTCAATGAGGATATAGCCCAGGACAGTGGCATGGGAAAAAGTTTATCAAAGGACCATCACAGAAACTAGAATGTAGGACGTGCTAGGACTAACATAATAATTGGACTGCTAACTAACCGTACACAGCAAACTCTAGAGGCAAATGTATAGACTCAGAGTGGCAGAATCAAGCCTGTGCATCGCCAGAAAAGAAGATTGCAGAACGTGTCATGTGCTAGTGCAAAGGCTTATGTAGGCTGAGATTCATACTCTTGAGAAAGCAAAGCCCAGGCCTGAAAGATATACATAGGAGTCCTTGTAAAAACTCTAAGATTTGTTAAAAAGCCTTACGCTTAGTGAGCAGCTCTACAGCAATTACAGTTCTCTTTGTATATTAGTTTGAGGAAGTCAACAACTCTGACTACTGTTGTGACATAACACCACCTAGTTAGTCCAATATGATGACACCTATCCCAGCATTATGTGCATTCTGAACATAACTTTGGTTTATATGGTAAAAATTAAGACATGGGTATTATTAACCAAACAAATTGTTGTATGTATCAAGAAACTTTTTCGCAATGTTTACTTACTTCTATGGGCGTTGCGTAAAAACTGAATAAAGGAGAATTTAACTCGCACTTAATGTATGTTTGTTGGATAGGGTAAAGTGAAATTATACGCAAGTAGGGTGTACTGTGTATGAGTTCAGCATATTACTTTTGGGTTTCGTCACTACTCAGCAACCTACTTGTCGAGTCAACAAGCGGTTTTTATGAGATTGCCTTCCTGATGCTGTTACTGCAAGCACAATACAAACAACCGGCTTCGATTCTCCAACTTTGTTGGAGTTGACTTACCCATAAATAAATGATATAGTTGAAATGGATTATGAGTTTAAAGTGAAAACGGCCAATGAGAGGGCCAAAGTCGAAGACCTGTTTGACTACGAGGGCTGCAAAGTGGGCCGAGGCACCTATGGCCATGTCTACAAAGCTAGGAGGAAAGATGGGTATGTAACTTTTAAAAAATTAATACAGTGGAATAAAGGATATAAATTTGAGTTTAAAACATTTTTATCAAATAGACAAAAATTGTCAAAATTGCCAGTCACTTTATTAAAATGTAACAATCAATTTTGTCTTACTTGTCATTGCTAATAAATTTTACATTTGCTTCCAACATTTTTATCGTTTAATGAATGTCATTTATTGACATATTGACTTCATTTCATATTAAGTACAGCTTGTATAAATAAATTGAATTTTATAAGGGTCTTTAAATATTAAAAAAAATTAAATCCTTATTTTGTCAATATTATTCAGAACGGTTTTTTGTATTGTTTTTTATGGGGGAAGAGGTGCTTAAAAAAAATACAAGGGGGTGACGGTGGGAATATTCCCATGACGCGGGGTGTACGAGTTGAGAGCGTGACATGCTGACCACTCAACTACCGCATTCAACTAAGGCTTTGAATCCCGTCCTTATTTATATTTTCTTGTTCTTCTTTGACAACTTGACAAAAGGTGTTTAACAAGGTTTAAGCCAATTTCCAACATTGAACGAATCTTTACTCGTTCCTTGCATTTGAAGGTCTCGTGCTGCCATAAAAATGATATAAAACATCCCATTGTACCTCTGTGAAAATGCAACATTCTGTAGAGATCCCGAACAAAACTCCTCTGCTCCTATTTCATAGGAAATATTTTCATGGTATCAATCTTTTAATTTACCCAAGCCATAATCTTCAGAAAACCACTTTCAATCAAGATTTCACCCTAATTTTGATATGCATTCTTGTTAGGAAGCTGGCATAAAAAAGAATTCACAATCGCAGGCTGATGTTGACATCTTAGAGAATTGACAATTATGAAGGACATCTGTATGGTCGTTCTTGGAATGAGAGTATAAATTTCACAGTGATTTTTTAATCTAACATTTCTACATCATCCTTGAGGGAGAAGTTCCAGGTCGCCATTTCTCTGTTCTTCTCCAACAAAAACTACACTTACGATTCAATTAATAAGGTTTTAAGTTGAGATAATAAAGTCAGTGTCATGAGCAGGATTCGAACCCACAACATTTGGCTTGATATACTTCAGGTGAGTTTAAGATGGGAAGTTAGTGCCCTAGGGGATCGAAGTGACAATAGCTCAAGTGCTAGAGCAGTGGCATATCTAGCTGAAGATTGTGGGATCGAATCCTGCTCGTGACACTGACTTTATTGTCTTAACTTAAAACCTTAATAATTGAATGATATTAATTGGTCAAGTCGACCACAAATAATAGTGAATTTATACTTATAATATCAAAATTTTACCCTAAACTTACCCAATTTACCATTACTTTTGGGCATTAGCTATCAAAAAAGAATTCATTTTACGGTTGCAAGTTGTCATTGATTTTACATCAAACATGCTTTATTGGCAAGTGCACAGGCTAGGATAAAATGCCACCTTTCAAGCCGTAGGCTAACATAGATGTTTTGGACATGTTTTAGTGCCTTCTGTCATAGAGAATTGACGGTTATGGAGAATATGTCATGACGGTTCAATAAAAATGAAAAAACAAAACAACACCATTCAGGATGTTTTTGGAATGTCAGTGTAAAGTTTTGTAGAGATTCTTAATTGCAGGTTTACATTACTTTCTGACATATTATAAGAAAAAGAATAATAATCTTAAGATAAAGAATTGTCAATAAAGTATACTCCTAGGAGAGGTCGTATGATCTTCACGCCAATCAAAACCCTCCTGTAAAATTCCATCCAGATTTATCCACCCCAATCCCATTTTTGTGGGAGAAGTTTCAGAATACCAGTCCTCAGGTGTTCTACAGCCAGCAGTCTTCAGTCAAAATTTATACTTGTAAAATCAAGGCTTTAGTCCAAAATTGCCCAAATGACAATTATTTTTGTGCATAAGCTGGCATAAAAAGAATCTACCGTATAGTCACAGGTCAACATTGACATTTTTGTCATATTTTAGGGCCTTATGCCATAGACACTTTCAATTATGGAGAACATACCAGGATTCATTCAAAATGCTGAAAAACATTCCAAACAGCTATTCTTGGAATGACAATGTACAATTTCATAGAAACTCTTAATCCAACACCACATCTCTTTGGGGAAAGGTCCCAGCATGCCATTCCTCTGTTCTTCTCCAAATTGCCCAATTAAGGAAATTTGTATTGTAATTTAATTGCACCTTAGATAATTTATTTCATGGCAGTGAGACACTTTAAATAGAAAATTAAAAGTTACTTGTAACACACAAGCAATAAAATTTCATGGTAAGGGGTGTCAGTGGCCTCACTGGTTTAGACACAAGACACTGCGCTCATCAGTGTAAGGTAAAGGTCCCAGGTTCAAATCCAGTGGCCATGCATTCAAACCTGACATACTTACAAAAGGGCTTTTTTTTCAAAAAACACTGGCACCTCGAGGGTTGATAAAAACCAATCAAATAATTTATTTTTATTACAAGGAGAATACATCATCCTGTGTACAATTTTTTAAGCTGAATTGATTTAGAGAAACATTTTTTCCCGCTTTCATTCATTTCTAATTTGTTGATGTCTGTGAGACAAACTTATAGTTCATCTTGATCTGCCTTTTTTAAAAAAATTTAAATTTTGTATATCATCATGTGCAATAAAAAAACACATACACATGCATAAACCACTGAAGATGACAAAAATTGAAATGCTCCAGACTGACAAATCCAACGAGATCAGCAGGCCAGGATGATCAGACATCTCTAACTTCTAAAATAATGTTTTTTCAGCAATCATTGTGCCATGTTTATTTAGCTTTATAATAATTATTTATTATGTGCAGATCTGACACCAAAGATTATGCATTAAAGCAAATAGAAGGAACTGGACTTTCTATGTCTGCTTGTAGAGAAATTGCTGTAAGTTTAGTAACAAATTTAATTATTTCTTTCACCTTGAGTTTACGATAAAACAGAATTTTATCATTACCCTAAATATTTTCAGATTTATAATAAATAGCTAAATAAATTAACGATGATGTTTTAAAATTTTAGTTATTGAGGGAGTTAAGGCATTCAAATGTTATTACGTTAATTCGAGTTTTCCTTTCACACAATGATAGAAAAGTATGGCTACTTTTTGATTATGCCGAGCACGATTTATGGGTAATTTAGACATTTTAAGCCAACAAGTTTCAATTTATTTTCTAATTTTTGCAAATCGATTTATGTTTTCAGCATATAATTAAGTTTCATAGAGCTGCAAAAGCAAACAAGAAACCTGTCATGGTACCTAAAGGAATGGTCAAATCTTTATTGTATCAAATCCTTGACGGTATCCACTATCTCCATTCGAATTGGGTTCTACATAGGGATCTTGTAGGTTGAGTCTGTTTTCTCTGTGTAGGCCATCAATAAATTTCAATTTATTTTTAAGAAACCTGCCAATATTCTTGTAATGGGGGAGGGACCAGAAAGGGGCAGGGTAAAAATCGCTGATATGGGTTTTGCTCGACTCTTCAATGCCCCATTAAAACCGCTCGCAGATCTGGATCCTGTGGTGGTCACATTTTGGTACAGGGCACCAGAACTTCTCCTTGGGGCAAGGCATTACACCAAAGCAATTGGTAAATTTTTTATCTAATTGAAATTACAAAAAAACAAAAACAGAATTACATTTTTTTAGATATTTGGGCTATTGGGTGCATATTTGCAGAATTATTGACATCAGAACCGATTTTTCACTGTAGACAGGAAGATATAAAAACTAGCAACCCTTATCATCATGATCAGCTTGACAGGTTTGTTTTCAAACAGTTTTAATTTATAATTGTACAGAGTGTATTGTATATTTGAATGTTTCAGAATATTCAATGTTATGGGATTCCCTTTGGAAAAAGATTGGGAAGACATTAAAAAAATGCCTGAACATCCAACGCTGTTAAAAGATTTTAAACGATCAAAGTATGGTTCCAATTTTGATTTATTTGGTATTTAGAGTTACAGTTTTAACTTGGAATTATTTAAAACAACAAATGCTCAACTACATACACATAAGTATAGAATAGAGCTTTGACTTCCCAGGCAAACCGTGAGAAACCCACTTTGCTTTTTTTTCCTCCCCCCCAGCATTTAATTTCATTCAAGTAGGGTGGTGGAGTATATTTTATAACTACCCTAATTGAGGGTAAATGGGTACTCAGTATACTCACTCTCTATTACACATTCATGCTAATCAATATATTTACTGTCAATTTATAAACACGATATCTAACTATATTATGTACACTAAAGCAGCCCAGTTTCCTCCATAAATCAGAATATGGGATGCAAATACTTGCTGGCAAGCATAATTCTCATATCAGGTGGTCTACGTGCTGGGCTTTGGTCCAAAAGTAAGTGCCTACGTGTAACTTCGCATGGTCAATTCTTAATCAGATGAAGGTGATCCCTCTTCTATGATTTATACATAGGAGTTTCTCATAAAAATAATAAAGATGGAGTGAGTACAACGATTTACTTTTTGTAAATAACGGTTCTACCAAACAAACTAGGGGTTTCTCTGCTGACGTGACCCACTGATTATGCCAGTTCCTTTTGATGACATATTTTTATTGTTGTTTATTTTATTATTATTTTTTCCAGTTATTCAAATTGTTCATTAGTTAAATACATGGATAGGCATAAAATAAAACCAGATTCTAAAGCATTCCACCTTGTAAGTATACAATATTAGTAAAAACTGGTGGCACGTCATAATTGTAATTTTGAAATTCAGCTGCAAAAATTATTATTGATGGATCCAAATAAAAGAATCACATCAGAAGTAGCAATGCAGGATCCTTATTTTCAAGAAGACCCTTTACCAACGCAAGAGTAAGTAAGCAATATTCATAAAAATAAATAAAAATATAATTTTATTTATTATTTTAGCGTGTTTGCTGGGTGTCCGATTCCGTACCCAAAACGAGAATTTTTAACAGATGACGATCAGGATGATAAATCAGATAAAAACAATACACGACCAAATCAAACTAATAATGTAAATAATTATTTTAAACAAACGTACATTTAATTTATTGCAAAATGTGTCATTTAATAAACTTTAGGGTGGTGCTGGTGGTGGTGGTCAGTCTGACCAGGGAAACAGTCACGGCCATGGTGGTCCTAATGCAAAACGTGTCCGTCTCTCCGGTCCGCCTCACCCTTCTGCGGGCAATCCTAATAACATACAACAGCAGCAGCCCCAACAGGAATTCCATCATCAGCACCAGCAGAACATGCTCTTTCAATCGACAACACAACAGCAACCTCAGCAGCAAAATCCAAATTTTCAACAACGGTTTTGATTTTATGAAGGTGTCAATTGTGTCTTTTTCAAGAAGGAAATATTTGTTATATGTGTAAATATTTTATAAATTGAACACTACACAATAATGTGAAACTTTTACTCTAAGATCTTGTAAAACAATAGAGAAACAAATAAAAGTGACATAAAAAAGTTTTCTGAGTTATCTTTGATTGTAAACATTAAATAAAAAATAAAATATGTTTATCAATTTTATCATTCTGTGAATTATTTTAAAAAATTTAATAAAACATTACCATGATATATGTTAACATTTTTTACTCTTTACAGTCAAATTTGTAACATTAAAAAATTCAATAATGTGATCTTTGTAAATAAATGAAATAAATATAATTTAAATTAAATGTTTTTATTTTAATACACTAAAAAGTAAACCAGATGTTCTAGTTTTCTTTCAATTACCTCTCTATACAATAAACTGTTTACGCTTGATGAACTGTTGTTTTGTTCGAATGTCATCACTTTTTAATTCTCTTCAAATCAAAAATAGTGTTTAGGTAGGATTTCGTTACTTGGAAATAATTCAGTCTTTACTATGTTGTCACGCGTGATTTTTTTACGAGTTAAACTCGGCCAGAACGGTGCCTAAAGGGCAGAAACATTAATGAAGGTCTGGGCCGATGGCAGTGTGGGTGAGATCACTGTTCAGAGATGATTTAAAAAATTTCGAGACGGAGGCCTTGAAATCAAAGAAGATCGTGGAACAATATGGAACAGGTGACGATGCTCTGCGAGCTTTGATCGAAAAAAATCCCAGAGCAACAGTTCGAGAACAGCAGAGTATCTTTCAGGCGAATCGACCGTCGCTGACCACCTTAAAGCAACTGGAAAGGTGAAAAAGCTCGAAAGTCGGGTTCTTCATGGATTAAAGGGCCGCCAAAAAATCATCGTTATAAAGCTTGTGCAAACCTCTTTGCGGAGACAGAAACGAATCTTTCCAGATAGATAACAATTAATTGCGGTTTTTAGTTGAGATGAAAAAAAGTTAGTGGTGACTTTACCATCACCTGGTGACTCTGGAGGGTTTCATTCGGGCAGATTTACTTCAGCTTCTTGAATCCTGGCGAAACAATCAATCCCGAAATGTATTGCACCCAAATTGAAGTACTACACCAGAAATTAGAATAATTGAAGCCATTTTGAATCATTTGGAAAAAAGTCGATTCTGCTACGGGACAACGCTCAGCAAACACGAAAACTGTTATGAGGACCTTCTCTTTTCTACAGACCTCTCGCCAAAGACTGAATAATTTTTTTTCAGACGGACAACGTTTGACAACATAAAAAATTTATTAATCACAAGCCGTAAAAATGCATTTACAGAATTTGTTATTAATAAAGACTCAAAATCTGATGGTCAAGTTTTGGCAAATATCATCAAAATTCGTCTTGAACAATGCTATACATCTTATTCATTCTACATGATGGTAACATATTAAGCTTTCAGACTGATTTTTTTCCCCGGGTGTTGTTCCTTTTTAACAGAAATTGGAGAGATCTGAATAGAACACCGGTTTTGATCAAATTGAAATTTTAAAATAGACCCTGGGGCACCGGTTGCGGTACTGGTTTAGGCGTTGACACTGCGCCCATCACATAAGGTAAAGGTCCAGAGCTCAAATCTGGTGGCCCTGAATTCGAACGCGACATACAAATGTTTTTTCCCTTTTTAAAAACCGACATCCCGAGGGTTGATATGACCTCTGCTGTTAAAAACTGTATGATAAAACTGTATTAGAGATATAGCGTTCAGGTTTATTTATTCCCAGCCGTTGTTATTTTTAAAAAGAAATTGGAGAGGATAGGCGGACCAGAAAAGATTTTGATCAAATGGATACTTGAAAATAAGATGTAGTTAATTATTTTAAAATTTCAATATTATTTTTAAAAAGTTATAACCAAATTATAGTGCTTAATAATTAACGGTAAAATATGGTTTTTATTTTCACTTCGATCCTTTGAAAATGTATAAATACATAAAATTTCCAGGCTTCAATTTGCCCGGGAAACATGTGAATTGGGCAATGGGAGATTGGGGACAAGTTCTTTTCATAGATGAGATGAGAGTTGACGTCAAATCTTCAGATGGGCGTAATTTCAAATGGAGACGCTAAGGAGAAAGGTACGCCCCATGATGTATGGTTCCTCAAATGGCATTCCAGGTGGGTCACAGATGTTCTGGGGTGGAATATCTTTGGACGCATTGGTTGTTGTGTGAGGACGATTTCTAACTTGATAGAGGTACTTACAAAACATAATGGAAGAACGTTATTTGCCCCTCATTGGTGATAAATTTTTGCTAATGCAAGATAATGGTAGGCCCCCATGTTGTGGAAGACTACTTGAATGAGGTTGTAATTTAGCGCTTGGTGTGGCCAACACGAAGTCCAGATTTGAACCTAATGGAACACGCTTGGGTCCAACTTAAGTGAGAAGTACGACGCCGAAACCCCGGTCCTAAAGGACAGAAAGTAAAAATAAAATTTAAAAAGTAAAAAAAACCTAAATTCATTAAAATTTAAGAATAGTACTTTTATTTTGTTCATAATTGAATTTTTAACCATTTTTGGACAGAAATTGGCGACGAAAGGCAGACCGGATAGGAACATAATTTGTTTTGTACAAATTGATTCTTGAAAATATGACATGTTATTTAAAAACTTAGGGATAGGGATAAAAGAAACGGCCACAAGGCCTACGGCACATCGACGTGAAAAGACCTATTGCGCTGTTATTCATAATGTTATTCAAATGTTATTCATAACTCACTGTCCAGCTTCAGGCTATTAACCAGCCTCCACAGCTTTACCTGCGGTTCCTTGCTATAGAATCTCGTTTGTGGTTTTGTCCTAGTGGCGAGAACCTGCACCTACATAGACCATCACCGAAACATAAAATGTGTTCTGCTGTCTTCTCCTCTAGGACGGTAGGCGGTACTGAGGTGGTTAGCTAATCCACTTTAAACAAAACCGCGGTCGGAGAAGATCCGGTAGTTTCGACGCTAGAGAAGTCCCAATACTTTGGTAGATAGAGTGGCCTTCTCTTTCTAGGGAGTGCGCGGGAGACCAAGCTGATGTATTTCGGCTTAAATAGCCCTATGCGCGCGGCATACTGTCTGATGTATAATGCAAACCCGACTACTCAGAGTGGGCAAGCGGGGAGCGAGGTTATCTTGGGCTTTCGGGGCAGAATTGTCTCTAAACCAATGCTGCATCAGTAACACCATTCTGTCGTATGTGGAGGTGCGACAGCTCTCATCTTAAGAATCGAAAGGTCCGATAAGGCTGAATAGGCTAGGTGTGGACGTTAAAGATCCTTATTGTCTTTTTTAGGAAGACCGACTATACGGGAAAGCATGCCTTGTCAGGAGTTCAATGAGAATCCTGGTTCGGTTGCGGTTGCCTCCCAGTAATTCTTTTGTAAGTTTTGCAGATGACCTTTATACGAATCTCCTCGTGTGACTTATACCTTGGTTGTGGACTCATTAAAGATCCATTTTAAGGTGTATCCTCTTTTGGGGCAGGCAGGTTTCTGGGCCAAGGGGTCCATGTTGGCTCCCTTTTCGTTGCCTATATGCCCCGAACGTCCAGGGTCAGACCATTAGTGTCGCTGTTTTCTGTCAGGACCTCCATGCATTTCCAAACACTCTTTGCCTTCGCCTCGTATGAGCCCTGAGTACTGCTTGGCTGTCAGAGAAAATGGCTATTTCCGGGAATGTATTTCTAGCTTTTTATTTCTCTAGCACATTGTTCAATCGCTATGATTTCAGACTGGAAAACAGTAGCATACTTGCCTAGGTTTACCATCAGTTCGGTCTTGGGGTTCACCCCAAAGATCCCAGCTCCCGTGTTAAAAACATATAAAATAATATTATCAAAATAATTTTAAATTAAATAATAAAAGTTCTGATTTAAAAAAAGTAATAAAGCTAAGAGTTATTTGATGAATAATTGCAAGGGTTACGTTGAAGAATGGTGAATGAATGAATCATGTTGAAGAATTTGATGAGCGAGAAAATAGTTATTTACAATAAATTATAACTCAATTTATGTAATTAACGTAAATATAGGTTTTATTTAATTTTTAAAAATATAAAAATGCGATTTTTCAGTATAAAATAACCAAGAAGTATCGGCTCATCGAATTTTTTTTTTGCTCTAAACAATATTACAATAAATTGACCTGTACGATGACTAAGAATTATTTAGCCTTATTGACTGAATGTTCTTCCTGTCAATATTCATTTGTATAGAAATTTGCGAGGGGTGACCGACCACGGAGGATCATCAATGATGAAATTGATCCCAACGTGATTAATTGTCGTCCGAGAGCTATAATAACTCAACATATAAAATGAAGAAGATACTTTGATGTGAGTGCCGTAGGTAGAGAATATTTTTGTTAATTTCCAATTATTAAGGTGTCTGTTAATGTTTTGCACCATAATTGTTGGTCTAAGGGACTCTCTTAGGTCATTCGTTCTAGAAAAGCAAATTTTGAATTTTAATCCTGATTCTTTCAGTCAGACAACCCACCCCCTCTTGCAATCTCTCGCCAGGCCCACTTCCATCCCTCCCCTGAGCTCCATATTGATTGCAGAGACTGCAGTGAGTCTCCAAGGTAACCCGTCCACTGCGCATCCTCAAAACGGTCCCGACATCGATTGTTCGTACTCGTGATGTCTCGTTCGTGCACATCGACTCCCGGCCGGGTGGGTAGACCAATTTAACGACACATTACACATTCACCGGCGTGTCCATATTTCTGGGTCATCGGCAGAAGGGCCAGCCGAAGTTCTCATTATAAACAAGACGGACGAGAATTAAAAATTAAAAAAAATCTATATAAATTAAAGACAATAGAAGTGACAAAATTCGTTAGAAATCTTAAGCAAACAGTTAATCTTACTAGCCAAGCTAATAAACTTTTAAATGATTAACTCGTACTTATCAACACCTACTTCACAGAATGAAAACCACCATTCCTCAGATTATTTGAAATAAATATTTCTTGAATTGAATTGGCGCGCCATTTTCGATTTCATCGATTGCCCTCGATATATCGAAGCCCTTTCTCTCCCTTCGCCGCCCTTCGCCCCCGGCCTAAGAAGAGGGACCGGTTGAAAGTAGGTGCCCCGGACAGGGAATCACTTGGTTCCGCGAGTTCCGTACGATCCTGAGTAAAAGTTCGAGATTGATTAAATTATAAAAATAAGATTGATTATTGCTCAGAGCGCAAAACAAGACTGCATAGAAAAAAATTCACGTACTAGGAGAAAGATAGTCTGTAAAGGAACAGATCAAAGGTTGGTGAATTTTTCTTCATAGTTCAGGTTATATCTTACCAATAAAAGGATTGCAAGAAAATGTAAAGTATAACACAAAATTTAAAAAATATATATAAAAAAGAATGAACGTTAATCTCTGTGTGTGCAAAAGAGAAGGAAGTGAGTGAGAGAGAAAAATCATACATGATTAAAATTAAAATTTCTTAATACATTTTATATTTTTAAATTTATTCAATTGACTTAAGCTTATACAAAATCCGGTATTACATAATCAAAATAAAATTTTTTGATTCTCGGATAGTATTACTTAACTGATTGTGGGTGTGGGATTAGGTCATAAGAGTTTGCCCTTTTTACCTCTTTTATTTACCGATGTTTCGGGGATCTTTGTACCTTTTATCAAGGCGGTGGAAACACCAGTATCTTTTTGAATTTACATTTTCAATGATTTTTATAATTTTAGTAGTCAGGAAGGGAAATATGGTGTTAACTTAAAGGTCTTTTAATCGTTTAATTGTATGTATATAATATATATATTGACTTATGTAAAAAATGAAATATATCAATTTTTTTTCTAAGCTTATAACTAATCTAGCGTAGAAATAATCAGGATTCATTTGCGATATATTCGAAGAAAAAAGTGTAAATAGTTTGTCTTAAGATTTTGCATGAAAACTTCGTGTTTATTTTTTTAAGCTCAGAAACAGTCGTATAAAGTTCACTATTGGCATAATTAGTTCAAAATAAACTCCAATTTTTGTAACAAATATGTGAGGTTTATAAATAAAATTTTCGAATGTGAAAGATTTTCGAATTTTGTGGGTAGAGTTCGTACGAATATTCCTTATCATCCGGAAAAAATTATATTTAATATTTTTAATCTATTGTAGAATGATCTATTACAATTGTGATAATGTCTGTATTATTTAACAATAATTCATTTAGTTAGAATGTTGAATCTACTTTACGATGAATTTTATATTCTTGACAATTTTTCTCCAAATCATAGGACATTTTCAATTAAAAACAATTCTAGAACCCATTCACATGCACACAAGCACGTATAACTGTCGTATGAAAATATTATTATTAATTATCTTTCAATTAATTAAGGTTTTTAGTTAAGATAAAAAAATCAGTGTCACGAGCGGGATTCGAACCCACGATCGGTTAGTATAAGAATCTAGCCGAAGAACGTGGTTCGAATCCCGCTCGTAACATTGACTTTGTTTATTTCAACTAAAAACCTTAATTAATTGAAAGATATTAATTGGTAAAGTGCACCACGAAAATTAGTGAATTATTAATTATGTATGATACAATTATGAAATGAATGA
This sequence comes from Cimex hemipterus, assembly GCA_039619505.1. Lineage (NCBI taxonomy): Eukaryota > Metazoa > Arthropoda > Insecta > Hemiptera > Cimicidae > Cimex > Cimex hemipterus. The sequence continues at coordinate 2,609,411 of CM077105.1, read as the reverse complement.
GCTTATAACTAAACATATGATGGGTCAACCTGACTAAAATTCGGTATTAGAAAATTCAGATATATAAAATCTCCGAAACACACATAAATTAGACATATAACAAGCAAACGATTAAATAATTAAAGATTATTTTATTTGAATCAGATTTTATTCGCATAGGCACAGGGTAAATTAAATTGTAAAAATTCACGAAGCTTATAAAGAAGAGACGAATTAAAGTTGTTCAAAATATGAATTGGAGAAGCCTTCAGGAAGCGAAAACATTTTGATTCACCTCTAGAAATGTAAAAAAATATTTCAACAAATATTAACAAATAGAAAATCTAGTGTATGAAATTATTACAGATTTGAGTTGGATAGGGAAAACAGTCGAATGTAAAACCATAGGCTTCCCATTAAATTATGGTAGTTGAAAAGAAATGTTAATAGGCGGAATGGACAATGGTTCAAGTTTCTTGTCATATACGAAACGCTAGAATCCATTAAAGAAGTTTAAAAAACAGACTAAAATTGAATGCGTCCATGGTTTTGAAAGAGGATCTAACTCGTAGAAGAACGGTCACCACTCGATTAAGAATGGGCAACGCAAAGGCTGCACGACGCGTCCCACTTAATGGAAGAGTCCCATTTTTTGGCTTCATATAGCGTGTTAGAATGCATCGATATGACGTCTTCAGCACATCGAATATTTGAGTGCGATTTTTGGAGAAAGCAGAGCTGTTTTATTGTAAATACTAGTGAAGCATTTTAAAGAAATTTCATCAAATTTGGACTAGCTATCACCATTTGGAGATCGTGAGATGCGGTTTGGATTTAGAATTAAGAAAAAATATTTTATTTATCGTACCAACGTTTCGATCTTTATTGAGATCATCTGCAGAGCTCAAAGTGTTAATTTTCTGTGTAAATGTGTCATTAGTCGGGATCGTGTTGAGACCCAATTATGTTCCATCTGCACAGAAAACTAACACTTTGAGCTCTGAAGATGATCTCAATAAAGATCGAAACGTTGGCCCGACAAGGAAAATTTTTTTCTAAAACCTACGTCACTCCAGACCGTATCTCACGATCTCCAAATAATCATTAACTTGCGGCCACTAAACACCACACATTTATAAATATGACATAGATGTATTTATTAAGAATGATATAGAAGATCAAGTTGTTCAGTCAATGTGTGCTCTCATGTGCTTTGTAAGTCTAGTTTGGGGATTTAGGACGTGTAGAGAAGTGTAAATCATAAAACATTCTTTACAAAAAAAAGTTATTTAGTTTCCCAAAAAATTTTAAGGGAAGAAGAAGAAAAAACCTGATTTTATGGTCTTCTTGAAAACCGACCTGAACCCAATAATTATTCAGACTTATAGGACGCAAATCGAGTACGTAAATAATGTTTTAAAGCAGAAGATTCGTCTTTTTAGGAAACTGACAGAATACGTGAGAAATTAAAATGTGTATACGTCTAAAGAAACATCAGCATTATATCAAAAATATAATTTCGGTAATGTTGACGGATATACGTATAAAGAAGTAAAGAGAACGTGAATAACTTCCTCGATTCGTAAATGCAGAATCGAAGAACGAGATGAACAGGCCTAAGGGAAATGTAAAACTTCATTTAACTTAATTATACTTATTATTAAAGTATTTCGTGGGAAAAAAGGAAGTGTCACGAGCGGTTTTCGAACCCACGACCTTCGGCTCAATACGCCACTGTTCTAACAACTTGAGCAGTCGTGACATCAGTACATCCGGATCTCTCAACTTAAAACCTTTCGAATTAGGTTAGAGCAGCGGACTATTGAGCCAAAGGTCGTTGGTTCGAATCCCGCTCGTGACACTTCCTTTTTCATCTCGACCATTATCTTAGATAAAAGTTAGATTTATATAATTAATACGGTCAATTAATGACTATCTAAATATGAATTCAGTTAACTTGTAAATACCCACATAGGATATATAGAAAAGGGAAATAATAGGTTTAATTTCGTATGTCCTACCAAGAGAGTTAAAGATCTACTCCCGCTGCATTAACGTAAGGTAGATCAGATGATAGGCAAAAATATTCGACGTGTAATATGAATAAAAAGGAAGACACATATCACTTTATTGCCGAATGCTCCTTATTAAAAGCAATAAGAATGATGTAGTATGCGAAGGTCTAATTACAAGTAGAATTTTTCAATATTGTTAACAATAAAGACTTTACTAAATTACTCAAGCATACATTGTTATGAAATATAGACTGGTGTTAATAAATGAATTTAATTACTAAGTAATAATCTACACATGATTTTTTAAAAAACGTTGTTGTTGTTATATAAATATAATAATGTATGTAAGTATGTATAATAATAGTATAATAATGGTCGCGTTTTTTGTATAAGAGCTTCAAAAAAGAAAATGTATATATTATTTATAATTTGTTTTCTTAAAGATATATTTGTAATTGGCTAGAATTATTGATTCATACTTTGTTTTTAAAGGTATCTTTCTAATTTATAGATTGATGGGATATGTATAATATTTATTTATTTGTATATTGATTATATTGTATAAGAAATATCTATATAATGTTGTTGATTAAATGAACATTTATTATTGTTTTATCGTTTATCATTGTAAAAATATCAAACAAGCAAATGAATTAATGTTCATTCTGTTGCGTTTATTAAGTTGTAAATGATCTTCCTTTTCTTTTGTCTAAATACAACAAATAAAGTTAAAATATAATAAATGTTAGTGATAGATATCTGATGAAATTGGCTTTTTGGTATATTGAGAGTGAATGCATTTATTAGCGTGAATGAGAGTGGGCAAATGGTGGAATATTGAGCATTCCATCGACCCTCTATTTGATGTGTTATAGCTATGTGTAGAAGGAACATCAAGTACTCCACCACCACAACTGAGTGAATGGTATGTAAATAGGAAAAATTTATTTAAAAATGAGTGGGTTTAGATCTGGAGAATGACTGCGTTGCGATTGAAACGACCTAGCTGCTCATGGAGCCCAACCTCGATTATTTAATTTAATTTTGTTTACCTTTTCTATAATTGTTTATTTTATCATGAAAGTTTTCGGGCCAAGTGACTTCGAACATTTCTACGATATTTTAAAGGCTTAAAAATGTGATTTTATTTAAAATAATAAAGCCAATTTGATGGGGAAATGGATTTTTCACTCAAGGCTTCGGACGCGACTTTAATAAAACACGTTGTAGAAATATTAGCCTCTTTTATCGTACCAACGTTTCAACCTTCATTGAAGTCGTCTTCAGGGCGTGGGATTCACAAACATTTAAAAAAAAACATGTAGGATGTGGAAAAAAGTGAATTTATACATATATATATATATTTAATCAAAGTATTTAGTAAAAACGTGAGTAGAAATACTTTGTTAAATTTAAACAATGTTTGTAAATCCCAGGCCCTGAAGATGATCTCAATAAAGATCGAAACGTTGGCACGATAAAAAAAATGTTGTCCTGTAACCTGCATCCCACCAAACCGCATCTCCCGATTTCCGAATAATCATTTTAAATAATTTACACAAATTTTTTAATAATTTGGTTTTCTACATTTGTTGAGCATGTATTTCAAGGATATTATATACAGCATCAGGATATCTGCGAATTCTTTTAAAACGTAGAATAATATATAAAGATGAGATATATTAAAAGTAAAAAGACTTCTTCAGAACTTCTTTCATCAAAAAATTCAAAATTCTTTATGCATGGTTTTCTCCGTTATAAATCCGAACAATTGATAAGACATTGTAAATCTGATAAATATACTTGTAAAGATGTTAAAGGAAATTTCTATGCCCTTACTGTTCAGGAGGTAAGGGACTTGCTGTTGCTATTACTGCTAAGAATTTTGAGCGATGATTGAAGGTAGTCAGAAATTGACAATTTGAAAATTTATATATCACCAGCACCGAGATATATTGGCAAAACTTCAAAATTAAAGTCATTGATATAGAATATGAAGAGAAATGGACTTAAAAGCGAGCTCTAGGGAGAACTGATGAAAAAAGGAATAAAAAACCCAAAAACGGATATAATTTGTATTGAATTTAATTAGACATGGTTCTATCTTTTTCTAAGATTTGACAAAATCCACATTAGTAATAGCTCACGAAAAAACTTAGAGGTTGTAGTTTTCCAATAGTGTGTGGAAATCTTTTTCTACGGTAGTGCACATAACATTTACTTGACCCAAAGATATGTTTTTATCGAATTCGAATCTAAAGATTATATATTTTTGGACTTAACAAAACGAGACCAAAAAGAATATAATTCAAGGGGAATCGCCTTGGTAAACAAAAATAACACCAAACCTACATAAATATTTTCACTTGAATATGAATCGCGTTTCTTAGATGTTCGAGGAATATATATCATCGATATTGTTTTTCGCGTTTCCTTTTTTATCCCCCTCTGCCAATCAGCATTAGACAATGAAATGAAATATTGTCCGAGAGAAGATTAATATTTTCTATGGTTTTTTTCCCCTGCTTACAAGAGATTTCGCCTAATGTCAACGTTTGAAAAAATATTCCGACCGGCATGGCGCAACATCGACAACCTAATACAATCGTAAAATCGTTTCCTGACAGTTATCGAATCACCCCTTCATTCCGGCGCAATTAAAATGACAGACAATCAAATATATAAGAAATAGTTATTTATTCTTATTGACTGTTTTAAATAGATATTTTTACAATCAAAATCTACATTCATATCAAATCTATGTTCATTATTGGCAGAATTCCTTCCAAAATATATTTAGAATATATTGCACTATTTATAAAGTTAGATTGATAATGTAAAGATATGTTGATCTTAAGTAGTAGTAATACTAATATGGGATTTATTATTATTTTAGTATTTTGGCCTTTTTAAAGGTATAATGTAGATAGTCTCAGGCATGTAGTCATGTCAGTGTACGAGAAGCATAAATTTTTGTTTATCATTCCTAAAACATATATTGCTGTTTTATGCTGGATTAGTTTATCCATATTAACAATTTTTTTATTTGACAACCAACACATCTTGTTTAAAAGTATTTTTTCATAAATTTTAACACACAACCTTTCTCTCTCTCTCTCTCTCGCTCTCTCTCTCTCTCTCTCTCTCTCTCTCTCTCTACGTAAGGAAAACATCGCAATTTTGAAATAAGCATAAAAACAAATACACGTATTTTGCACTTTCACTTATTTGAATCCCTGTAAAAAAATCGGTGTTTTTATACATACAAACACGCGCACGAACGCGCGAACTTACATAAATGTAAAAATATGGACTGTATATGTACAAACAAACACGACTTTACATTACATTTTTTGCAAAAACTTATCACATTGATTTCAATTTGATTTAATCTCATTAAATAAAGTTGTTAACTAATTATTCAGAAATCGTGAGATGCGGTCTGCTGTGATGTAGGTTTCAGAAAAACATTTTCTTTATCGTGCCAACGTTTCGATCTTTATTGAGATCATCTTCAGGGCTTGGGATTTATAAACATTGTTTACATTTAACCAATACATTCAGGAACAAATATGTTTTATTTCATTTTTTATATTCAATCAAATAATTTTTACCCACTCGAAGTGTTTGTCTTCTGAGTAATTGTGCCATTCTTGCATGTCTTGTTGAAAATGCCAGTGCGATATTGCTATTTTATGTTTGTATACGTTGGATTTTGAAGGGGGTGGGGAAGGAAGTCTGTATAGAAAAGACATTTTTGTGTAAGGTGTTGGCATCTTTGAGGCGAAAAGACAAAAAAAAGCTAACATTCATTATACTTCTTCTTTGTGCTAGTGAGACGTTACAGTTTAAGCTCAGTTGACAGTGTAATGGTCCGTTTTGATAGGTTTGTTTCCATTAATTTTTATACGTCTGTCAAATTTTATTGGTGATATTGAGAGAATGAATAGGCAAGAAAGAGTCCTAGGAATTGTTATAAGAACTTTGGTACTTTTTGAGACTAGCCTGTCACAATTTGCTCAACGATTAGGGATGGTACGTATCAACTAGTTCCATAAATTGTTTGCCGATTCAGTGGATATAGATGTAGATATCTAGGGCATGGAAGTTCAATAATTACGATGCCTTTTGTGTAATGATTCCAGACAAATGACCAGCTGTAAAATGAACTCAATCAGGAACCGTATGATTTAGGTGCGGACAGTGAGAAGAAACCAGAAATGTTTGAAAAAACGGTTTGCCACAGGTTCTCAACTCAAGAAAGAACACAGGGTAGCAAGTCCTAAATTTTCCCAAATACGAAAGTTACGGTATGGCTGAATGGAGTTACGTCCTCTTCATGAATGAATCTAGGTTAGCACTACAGTCCCCAGCTGGCTGGGAGGGGATTGTTGTATACGATTGCGGACTAGAGGAATCAGCCTCTGGCTACAACTTCGCAATGTGAGTATTGAAAAAACCGACAGACAGAAGACGTTTTCTGCCATTTTTCGGCTCAGTGCCCACGGCTTGGTATATCACAACTTGGTAGCAGTTAACTGTTTGTAAGAGTAGGAATGCTATTCGCTCGCTGAAAAAGGTTACCTCACACCCTTTCTCCCACTTGTCCAACTTACTGGATGAGCGAAGTTCTCTCTAACCAATTCTAATTGAATATTTACAAATTTCGATATAGCAATTGTTTAAATTTTATAAACCCAAACTCTTCATAACTGCCAGAGATTTTTAAAAATTACATCAGCCAAGACGTTTGAAAAAAAGTGTAATGAAATAGATCAATTATGACCGCTAAACATATTGGGATTTACAATAAAGTTGAAGCTGTTAACGATTCACGAAGTTGTGATTGTGAGAAGTTGTGTTTCTCAAAGCCGGTGTTCCCAATCAGAGCAGAACATCACTTATACATACACGTATACATATTTCATCTTGGGCCCTCTCGCCTCGGGCCGAGATCTATGCACACAGATAGACAGAAACCGCCGGCGCTCCTCATCCCTTTATACATGAAATTCGCCGTCCAACGCCGCCAACATCGCGGGGGGTATAAAACGGGTGGTGGCCTGGGGTGATTCGATTTGCCCATTTCCACTCGAACCCCCAAACCACCCCGTGTGCTCCGTCTCTTTCTACCGTTCGACCGGGAGGTGAATCAGATTCAGAGGAATGTGATTTGTACCGGGTTAACAGTCGTGATAAGTTAACTTCCAGAGAATTACTTTTCCTCTCCTAAATAGGCTTCCTCTTAGCTTCTGCCCTGATCTAAACCGTTCATTACCCAATCCAATTTTATTTTATTCATCTTGAGTTTCCTTTGTCACAAGCAACCAGATGCTATACGGTAATGTCTTGAATTTTCATAGGATATCACTTATCAATCGTATCAGTTTCCAAAACGTTTCTAGAAATGATAAATGATGGAGTGAGTGTGGGGTTCAATCCTATTTAAAAAGATACTTCCTATTCATATTAAGTTGTGTTGCAACGATCTGGATTCGAGCCTTTAGCTCATCATCAGGTTGAAGACTTCTACAACCACGGGTCTCGACATCAATTGCCAAACTGAACCCGCTGATACCTCCGCCAACGCGACGTTCCATTAGCCGCTGATTTTTTTAATCGCGCCCAATTTGAACGTGCGAAATGCTGAAATTGTAACACAAACAAATATTATAATAGTAAATACTTAATATTATTAAATTACTATAAAAATAGTAACAATTAAAATAATTAGTTTATTTATTTGGATGTTTGAATTGCTTTGAAATTTGAAATTGTTCGTCTACATAGCGTGCCAATAATAAAGAACCTAATAGAGATAGACGTATTTAGAAAACTCATAACTACAGACACTATGATACTGGCGGATTCTTCCCAACCATGATCCAAAAAGGCTGCTGGCTCAGTTGGCTCATAGACCGGATTTTAAAACTTGCTAACTATAAAAAATAATCAGAAACAATTAAAACCTTAGCAAAAAACAACGGGTATCAAGAAATATTTATTGATAGGTTGCTAGTTAAAAGAATAAAAAAATTAACTTTAAACGAATCAACAATAGGACTCAGCCACCCCACCACAAACGAATCGTTGGGTTTCCGCTGTTAGCCATACATTGGTGAATTAGTGCTTTTAGAAGTACGGGTTCACTTGAAATAAATCTCTCAAAACCTAAAGATAGAGTAGAAAACTTGGCAAAAAGCGGGGTTTCCAAACTCAATTGCAATGAATGTGATATTAAATATACAGCGGTAGAGAAATAAAAACAAGAGTAAAAGAACACTTGACAAGATCAAGCAAATTTTCGGAATTTAATTACCATCTAAAAGAAACAAAACATAATTTCAATTCAAATTTAAATACAAGAGTGTTACATGGTTTCAACAAAGGGAAAGAACTAGATTGGTTTGATCAATTTGAAATTAAAAAATGTAAAATTAAACATGGAGATAAATGCATTAATAATACAACAGATTTTTATCTACCTCCCATTTTAAATATGTACATAAATAATATCAAACGTCCAAATAATTAAACTAATTATTTTAATTGTTATTATTTTATAGTAATTTAATAATATTATGTATTTACTATTATAATATTTATTTTCGTTATAATAAAGTAATCGATAAAAAAATAAAACCAATAAAAAAATCAGCTGTTAATTGGAACGTCGCGTTGGCGGAGGTATCAGCGGGTTCAATTTGGCAATTCATGTCGAGACCCGTGGTTGTAGAAGTCCTTCAACCTGATGATGAGCTAAAGGCTCGAAATCCGGATCGTTGCAAAACAAATTATTGAGTGGGAATTATCTTATTAAAAAGGATTGAACGTGTTTCTAGATGGCAATCTTGATTTCGCAGTTTATTTTATTTTTTTTGCCAATTTGTTACTTTTTTTGTACGTCTAGTTTGGCTTTTTGCCTCCTTTTTGCCGCCTGAGAGAGAGAGAGAGAGAGAGAGAGAGAGAGAGAGAGAGAGAGAGA
>CM077105.1:2584367-2595432 GCA_039619505.1 Cimex hemipterus | reverse complement strand
ATATATATATATATATATATATATATTTAAGTGTGAAAAATATCGGAAGGCAGAAATAAACTCTTTCATAGAATTGTATCCCCATGCTAAGTTATAACCTTAGTTATTTACAAGCTTGACCTTTTATTGAAGTTAAACGAATCACGATTGCGAAGAATGAACAATTAAATTTATATTTTAGACTTATTAATCAAATATAACGATGGTACCCAGATCAACCGTCAGACAATTTCTTCATTACTTTGTCCCAAAAACAAGACGGTGTTCTCTGCTCTTTTTCACTCTGTTGATGTTAGCTTGATCGTTCTTTTTGACTAATTTATAACGATTATTATTGAATGAGAAACCGGAATCAGTGACTAGAGGTAGACCAAATGGTTGGAAACTGGTTCGGCACCGAAGAAATGTCACGAATCGGTGATCACAAATTGAACTGATCCACGCTGGATCATTTTACTGTATTTGTCAACTCAACTACTCCCACTGGTGTACGTCGTGAGTTCCTCATCACAGATGACTTGAAGACAAAACGCGTTTCAATAAGCCGTAAAAATGGGGCGTCGGTGGCCGCAACGATTCAGCCGCTGACCAGGCGCTCATCGCTGCAAGGTACCGGGTTCGAATTCAAATCCAACGGCCCTGCATTCGAATCAGACATACTCATAAATGGGCTATTTTTTTAAAACACCGGCCATTCCCTCCGCAAAAAAAGTGCTCATGTGCGAAACCGTTTAATTGTTAATTTTTTTAATTTTCATATAATATATACTTAGGAAACACATCCTTTACTTATAGAGTGAATTCTATTATTACAGACAAATATAGAGGTCTAAAGAAATGTAACTAAAAAGAATTCAAAACAATGAATTATCATAAAATGAATAAATAATAATAAATAGTAAGAATAAATAATAAAGGGGCGTCGGACGCATGGGAACAGCACTCATTAATTACGCAAAGAACCTTCGCATAAAACAAGAACAAATAATGATAATATATTATAAAAGAAAAAGAATCTCGGTTGAAAAGTAAAGAGAATAAAAAAGAAAGGAAAATAATACAAAATAATCTTCCGTACTGTTGATTAAAAACATGGAAATAATGTTACTCTTTGCTTTACATGGAAATTAAGTTATTCTTCCTCAATGAATTTTTCAGTTTTAGTGCTGACATCAAAAACGTATACATTATTAGCTTTTTATTACGTTTTAGGGCATAATAAATCAAAGAGGCATCATTCATGATGTAGATAAATTTTTTTGCCAATATAAAATGTCATATACAGGACAATTACTTAAAAGAAAATGTTGCAATGATTCTAAACTTTTCGATTACAAATCAAGCAAGACGTAAATACGGATGATTTATTTTTTATTCTTATTATAGATGGCTATCCTATTTACTTTTCCTACCCTTGACTTGATCAACTTCACTTTAATGCTCGTTCGTAAATGCAGATAGTTTGTTAATAATTCTAAAATAGTGATTATAATTTGAATTGACGCTGATGGGGTATCCAGGGACCAAAGATGATTAGAATATTTTCTCACTAAAGATTCTAAGCGGCAGTTTGGCGACAATTATATGAAAATCAAATTTCTTAGCTAATAGAAGAGAAAACAGCTAAAAAGAAACTGTAAGGTAAAAAGAAAATTGTAAGATACCGCTCTATCCATTTCTTCAATCATATTTTGAAGGCAGATTTTCTCCAAACGACAGTAGGTATTTTTAGTCAAACATTAGTTAGTAATTTTTTCAAGGCACAAAATTCAAAATGATAGCGTGGTAGTTAAATATTAATTCGAGCTTTAACTGTTAAAATAAGTTGTTCAAAGATAAACATCTGTTCTCTAGAAATTGGACTTGTCTGTCGGTCTGTATCAGGAGAGGAAAGGGAGCGAAGGACCTAAAAACCGTTTAGAGAAGAGGTCTAACAGGGTTTACGACGACGCAAAAATGATCTCAAAAGGTACAAACACGACCGTGAGAGGCGAGGAGGGGAAAAAGTGGGTTTTACGTTTTTCCTTTAATGATATGTTAAACGGATCGTTTAAAAGAAAGGTATCGAGACACGCCCTTATCAGCTGTACCCCACAGAACGGAATATTGTAAACAGAGAGGGTAGAACGAGAGGGAGACGGTCGGGCCACGCCTTTGTAGCACTGGGTGGGGAGATCCGTGGGTTGAAAACAGCGTCAGAGAGGGGTGGAATTCGATATATAGGGGCTGCAGAGGTCCGTTGGAGGGCAGTAGCACAGATGGGGCCGAGACACTCGTTGGAAACACACCACCAGTCATTTTACCATCAGACGGTAATTATCCATTCAGTCTCACACCCCTAAACCTCACCCTTTCACTCATAGTGAGGTCTGTGTGTAGAGAAGCATGACGCATCTATTCCTCCCTGCCAGATAAAAAGCTCATGCCGACAAAAATAAATATAAACCCGAAAATAAATCAGAAAAGAAAAGAAGAAGGATGAACCGAAAATAAATAAACCCGTTTTGAATACCGTCACCACTTCATGTTCAAACTTGCGTCCGCCCATTGCACGATAAAGGGGGACGAATGCACCCTTTATCACTATAACCGTAGAAATAAATCAGAATGGATAATTTTCTTCTCTTAAAGAAAATATAATCAAATAAACGATTTAAACGTATAGCATGCAGACCCTTTGCAACATTGATAGCATGATCCGCCCAATTGGAAGCTTGTCGATCGTAGTTGGGGTCCATTCCGTTCTTGGCGCTACTATCCATATTGTTGGTGACCTAGGAACTCTCACTCTTTCAGTTTCCTAGCTTCCCGCGCCCGACGTCGGCCCAATTTCTTTTCAGCCGAGTTATTTGGACTTGAAAACACGTCCATTTCGAACTTTAACGCCCATTTTACGACTCACTCGGCCGATTGATTGCGAACCGTCGATGGCCAAAGGTAATTCAACAACCTTACTTAGGAACTTGAAAACACAATTTTTCCGTCGGATTCAACAAATTTATCGTTAACAAGACATTAGTATTGATTATGTTTGAATTTTGGAAATTGTTAAACGCAATTTTTTAATAGTTGATTCTCATTAATCTTGAACCAAGTCTGTATCGATACTGTTTATAAAACGTGAAGTAATCGAGCAATTGTGAAAATTCTGTACAATAATGAATCGGGGGTAAACTCACTGAAACATTAGTAAGAAACGTTTTTATTATCTCATTCGTTACGGTTCCATTTTAAGTATAAGTAATCCAATAATTTTTTAAAATATTGGTATAAAGTTAATTTATGTTATGAATATGTTAAAGTACAAAAATTCATTATTACGGTACGAAACATCGTCATAGTTATAGGTTGCATTATTATAATATACAACGACAACTTCAAAAATAGGCATAATAAATGACCCAATAAAAAATAATAATACACAATAAAAAATAACAGAAACAATCTGACTTAAAGGTTTTGTTTAATCTATTCATGCAGTATTTGTGTTGTTAAAGAATTATAACATTTCTCGTCTTTTCACGGTTATTAGTTTATTTCAAACAATTTCATGTTTTACTCCTTGAAAAACTCTGAATGAAAGACTCATTAAGAATAAATTCAACAGTTTGATGTGTATTCTGTATGAATAAGTAGTTTTAATTGGTTTTACCTTTCGTCCGAGTTGAGAGACGGAATGTTTTTCTTTCTCGTTAAGTCAAATACAAACATAATTTTGTTGGCCGATTTATCTTGGCCAATAAAAGTAGTCTAGGTCAGTAAATCCATCTGAAAAAATTCATTTTCAGAAATGGTTTCAAATATAAATTGATTTTTAATACTTTGATATCTTTTGACGAAGAAACGTTTAGTTGTGCTGAATTCTTGGTTGATGCAGTAAACTTTTTTTTTATTGTGAAAATAAAGTAGTTAATTATATTTATTAACTATCGGTTGAATGATATTCGGTGATTATATTATATTTATTTTTCCCTTTCAATTCAAGTGTTCGATTCCTGTTTAAGAATGTAATTTTATCAAGTTTTAAATACCCAATCCTTAAACAATTATAGTTATAGAATATCTATAGTGTTTGTCAAAATCTAGTTTAATTTAAATGTAGAATTATTTAGTTTTTGAATAATTTGTAGTTTTACTAATAAGAAACCCAAAAATTAATTATAGTTGGCTGATTTGAAGCATTTAATAGAGCCTGTAAATGAGTGAATTGTGCGTTGTTGGTTTACTCGATTTTGTGGATGAATAGTTCACTCACTTAATTGATTTCTAGTGTGTCTGGACCTATTTATCATTTTAAAAGCCAGGTGGTCAGTTTAGAGATGTTAGACTTTTCTTTCTTGGTAAAGAAAACATCTCACTCCGCTATTCCCGACGAAACAAATTAATTGTTTAAAATAATATAAAGAAGGTTTAAATATGAAACGAAGTTTATGAGAGAGCGAATTCATGCCATCGACCTCGAAAATTCTGAAGTTCTTATGGATAACTAGTCGTTGAGAAATAGGTTGGTCCTGAATGATTCTGTCTTTGATATAGATTTATAAAGATGATATAAATTTAATGAATCTAATATTAACCGATAAGGACAATGAAAATAGCTGATATAGACCAATTTAGAATAGGGCGAGACATATAAGACTTATAAAACCTGAAATTCGGTATTTATTTTTTATTATTTTATTGTAAGGGGTAAAGTAAGGATTTCAACCCTTTTTCCACTGCGACTTATTGTAGAACTCCCAAAATTATGACCATAACGTGGACCATCTTCGCCCACACCACTTTCTGAAAGAGTCGTCACTGTTTTAACCCTTTTAGGCGGTCGTCAAGAGGACTGTGGCCAATCTAGAGGTCGGTAAATTTCCTCAAATCTTCGCTGGGAGAGAGCAGTTCCTTTGCCTTCCTTTTTGAAAGATTCATAAATCTCTTAGCTTCCCTCAAACTTAGTGCATTTTTTTCCAGAACTGTACTTTTTCTTACTCAAGCCAATTTTTCAAGCTACAAATTTAGCACATTCTCCGATGCGTCTAGTTGTGACATGGGTGTAATTATTTGTTCCTAAAATTACAAAATTTACGTCATAAATATTTCATATATGGTTATGGCATAAATAACCAAATAAGTGATTTTTAAATAGGCGTTCCACAAAAAATTAATACGAGATAGAAAGGAAGACAATTTGAATAAGAGGATCATACTCTTAAATGATTCAGAGTCCGACTTCCTTTCGTCTTTTGTTACAAGGGCACATCCTGCTCATTGAACCTTCTACACCTGTCTAGTCACGTGCAATGAATAGCTCCTCGTTATTAAAAGGGGGAAACGTCGGTCTGCAGGGCTGCGCAACTGCAGATTAAAATTGATAAAACAATAAAAAAGTTTCACAATTTTCTGGAATATGGATGACGATATGTATCCGAGGCGCTTGAGAAGTTTGCTTACTACTTGTTTTTTGTCGTCGATCATATTAACAAAAAAATTTATATATTGTTTAGCATGTGATTCATCTCGTGATAATGCTAGAAAGTTGTAAAACTAACATACTTCGGTAAGAAACAAAATAATGGGATCCTAAAACTTATGAAGAATAAATGTATAACTACTAGGAAGTCTTAGATAATAAAAACTTAATTAAAAAACAGGAAGAAGATATTTTATAAAACCTACAACATTCTTTGTGATGTTTTAAAAATGATAATGTATGTTAACAATGATTAGAGATGAGTTCAATTACAAAGAAAACCCCAGGTTATATTTTTTTATGGGACCAGTACATACACTGAAAGGCAAAAGTGTGGCCACTTTAATAGATTTAATTATTTCTTAGACAATCCTTCATTTATAACAATACTTGATCCTTTCTAACGGATTAGAGGTTAATAAAATACAGATAAAATCTGCCACTTGTATTGGTTTTTGTAAATAAATCTTTGAGTCAATTTCGTTTTGGCTGGTTTTTCTGTAAGGCTTCTTTCTAACGTTTCGGTTTTTTTAAGTTATACCAGTTTTAAATTTCAACTTTGTTTGAGTGATAGTTTTAAGTGATACAGATTCAGCTAAAGTCACAATTGATAGATGAAGGAAGGAGTTAAGCGTATGTGGCCAGGGTGCTTAACATTTCCAGTCCGTCGCTATCAACTTACTGTAGAAGGCATTGATCAGGCCGCAATGATGATTTTATTGCATATAACTCTGTAGTCGACATTCCACCCCTTTTGAGATCAAGCAACGACTTCAACAAGTCAGCATTCTCACTGAGCAGTCCTGCCGCTCGTCCAGGACTTCTGACAAGGCGCAGAACAGCTCAGTCAAGTCACATATCAATTGGTCTGAGAAGATTGTACGAAAATCTTGTTTTCAGATGAGTCAAGATTGTGTTTGAGGTTTCCT
Source organism: Cimex hemipterus (assembly GCA_039619505.1). NCBI lineage: Eukaryota > Metazoa > Arthropoda > Insecta > Hemiptera > Cimicidae > Cimex > Cimex hemipterus. The sequence continues at coordinate 2,589,042 of CM077105.1, read as the reverse complement.
GACGGCTCTTGGAGAAAAACAGGAGGCGGTATATCCCCGGAACATTTTCTCTCAGGAGAAGCTTTAAAGGTGGCGGTGTTATGGTTTGAGCAGGCATTTCTATGGAAGGTCGCACAAACTTGATCTTAATCTAGGGTTTCTAATAGGCGTGCGATACACACAGATCGTTGGTGACTACTTGGAACAGGCTTCAATTCAATGGTTAGATTGGCCAGGAGTCCCGGCTTAAACCCTATCGAACACCTTGGCCCGAGTTGTAAAAAGAGGGAGATATGTCGCCGAGTGGTGCCATTGAATTTGCAAGGATGGAGAGTGGTGATGAAGAGTGGACTACGATTAATTATTTCACTGCACCTCATGAAATCGATGCCGCATCGAGTGCAAGCGTGATCAACGCAAGAGGAGAAACAACTCCGTACTGAATTGAATATATTCTTCGTTATTTCCATAGCAACATTTCTGATAAGATTTTTTATTCAGTTTAATTTTTTGTTTAGCTATATTTTTTTCTATAAAAATATCCAGTAAATAACAAAACATTTATAACGATTTGCAACTATTTAATAAAAAAACGAGGGTGGCCATTTTTTTGCCGCTCAGTGTTTTTGATCTGGTACATTTTGAATTTATTGTATTTGACACCATAGGTTTCAAAATTGTGAATATATGTTACTGATTGTTATATAACTTTTTTTGTTGTACAGCTTTTTAACAAAAATTAATTTTTAAATTAATTAATTTAAATTAATTTTTTAAATTTCAAATGAACTTGACTTCAAATTCACCCTTTTAATTTAAAATTAATATTTTGTGACTTCAAATTTACCTGTTTTAAATTTTAATTTAACTTCAAATTAACCTTTTTGAATATCAATTTAACCTTTTTAATTCCAAATTAACTCTTCTTTAAAGCAATAGAAAAACATACATAGACACTGTATGGAATACATAAACTAACCTTCCTGTATACTTGCGATTAAAAAAAATTAAAAAATAATAATTGGGCTCATAAAAATCCACACTACTGTATATACATTAAACGTTTATACATACGCTAAATATATTATTACAATAAAAACTAAAATGTTAGTAGTTACTAGCTAGTATTAATTCTATCTAAAGTCTCTGTTAAATTAAAAGTGTTTGTATGCAATTGACATACTTTTCATTTGGAGCACAGTTTGAATAGACATTTGAAAGGATGTGAAATGGATCATAACAGGGTCGATTGAAATGACCACATCCGAGTTCTTAAGAGATCGATACGCTTGTTGAAAAATATTTTCGTGATGTTTGCAATAGGATAAGGCCCTGGATAAATAAACTAAGAGGGATGTAGTTGTTGCGGGGGCAGGAAAGTGGAGGCGTTGGCGGGATGTGGATATATCGACCGCGGGCCAGCCACTCTGTCTGCTGCACCAGTCCTTTTAAACGCCCTTTCACCTATATAAGAACGGCCAGTGGAACTTTTATAATTTACGTTTTTTTAAAAATCTTCGGATCGGATCTGTTTTTTTAAGAGTTTAAATTGAAAATAAAGCAGGGAGCTCGATTATATCTCTAGGGGCGGAATAGGTCCGGGTTAATTCGTTACTTTACACACAGCACGATGGATTTGACTTCAAAGTTGCTATGTTAAGAAAACCACTTCATTACGTTCTAAGGTGTGCCGTTCTTCTTCCTTTAGAATTTGAAACGCCAGCATAGCCCACAAGTTGTCTAGTTTTATGAAAAACATTGAACTTTACGTTGATGTCTTGACAATCGACAAACAGACTGTTTGTCCACCGATACTCGCCTTCTAGCAGCAATTTTTCTTCAAATTATAAGGTACATGAACTAATGAGTTAAATATATTTTTTCTATTTGTAACATTTATGTAATATTTTAATAATGTGAAAAAATACAAATACAAACTAAACATTTCTTTAACAACCAACAACAATGGAGAAAGCTTAAAATAAAACTAAATAATCTTTATGTATGAGTATTTGTTGAGATAAAATATCCAGTGTCACGAGGGGGACGGGGTCGTGGGTTCGAATCTTCTGTACCGCTCATGACACTGGCATTTTTATCTCAACCAACACCTTACATAAAGATTAATTAATTGAAAGAAGTTATTTGGTAGATTGAATGGCTAAACGTTAAAGTTGAAAATTCTTCCTTAAATATTGAAAAACAAATACTCAATGTTACCACAGGTCCAATAATAGAAAATTATGTACAATTACATTTTTAAATTCGTGTTTCTTTTTCAGGTGAGTTTCGCCAGGGTTGGATAAACGTCAGTTTGAAGTGAGTAATTATCAATAATATTACATTTTCTGGTGCAGTTCCAAGGGCAAAAACTGCGCTGATAAAGCATGTGGCAGATGAACGGCTCAATTCCACAAATCACGTTTATGGCCGGTGTGGAATTGATTCAATAGAGATATATTAAGTAAATCATGTTCCTTGTACAACTTTCTCAATGGATTTTATGCTAGTGCATACACTGTGATTAATTTTCTTAATAGGTCGAACAAAACATCATTAGGGTTCGAAAACTATGAAGGATTTTGTCTTTAAAAGAACAACTTCCTCTGATAGTCGGTGAATGAGGTACCTGGATTTAAAATTCTAAGAATAATGCCTGAATACAAACCTCATTATAAAGGCAAACTTCAGCCCGACCGAGAAGAAGCACCTGAGAGCAAACAGTTTGCCTTCAGAATTCTTTTTATTTGCCGAAATTCAAAATTTACTTTGTTGAGTTCTAACACGATTAGGATATTATTAAAGTGAACATATTTAAATCTTTTCGTCCAGTTACTGCCAGTTTAAAATCATTAAAATGTTTAAGATGAATTTAGAAATTTATGTAAGTACTACTAAACATGAAAGAAAACATCGGATCAACGTTTTGTTATGTCTGACCAAATGGTCTCAAGGGTTTCAATGAAAATACTAATAACTTCCGAAAAAAATAATCAATATGCTTAAAATTTATGAGTACGTATGTCTAACATGATATTTTAGGTAGACCGTTTTGTTAACTTGTCTTGAAGAAATGGTAACAATTTGAAAAGCTTGGGTATTCATAATTTAGTTAGAGATTGACTTATTCTCAGATTCTAAGTATTAGTCGACGTAGATAGAAGGTATTCTTGTTTGATTTATATAATATCAAGTCTGCACGTGCACATGTATCTAACTATGTGCTGAATCGGACCTAGGACTACTTCATTGGTGTTTAGATGACCAGTAGACCTAGGGATGACGACGACGGTTGTTAAAATGTTCAAGGAGATTCACTAATATTCGTGGTCCACTTGACCAATTAATATCTTTCATTTAATTAAGGTTTTAGTTCAGATAAAAAAGTCAGTGCCACGAGCGGGATTCGAACCCACGATCTTCGGCTAGATACGCTTCTGCTCCACATGAAAAATGGAAAAAGGACGGAAAATACAAACGGTGGGCTGGGACGGAAAGTTAGTTGATCGAACTCCCGATAACTCAAGTGTTAGAGTAGCGGCGTATCTAGCCGAAGATCGTGGGTTCGAATCCCGCTCGTGACACTGACTTTTCTGAACTAAAAACATTAATTAATGAATAAGAGGAGTTGTAATAAGTCAAAATACGCTTTTGAAGGAACAAAGAACAATCCAATCTTTGTGACGCTATTCGACTTTTACAGAAAAATGAGAGACAAAATAATAACCTCACAAAAAATTCATTGAATTGTGATAATTAACATTAAAATTTGATTCCAATCTTTCAGGGAACAGTTGATACATATAAAATACGAATAAAAACGACTTACAGTTTGATGCCGTAAGAGAGAATCCCGAAAAGAAACCCTTCGAGCCTTATCATTTAAAAATCAAAATTAAACTTTATATTAATGGTTGACTAACTGAATCCGAAACCTTTTCTCTCAAATTTATATTTTCTAACCTTTACAGTCAATTAAACTTAATCAACAGGATCCACTTTTCGGGACGAACAAAATGGCGACTGTGGTCTTTTTGTTAATGTCTCCCCTCTTTTGAAATTTTCCAGCTGACCCATCCACGACCAGATTTGTCATTGAACATTTGAAAATTTTAATTGGAATAGTTGGTTGCTTCCTAATGTGCTAGGGAAAGCTTAACATATCCAGTTAGTGCAGGAGATATTAACAAAATAGTATGAGTAAAAATTTAATAATTCAATTGGCTTTAATTTTCGCACTAATTATAAAAAATTAAAAATGAGTTAAAAAAAAGTTTTGAATAGAAAAGAAGTAAAAAGATTTTGAAAATGATACATCAAGTACTCGGTTTGACCGAAGTTATAATAATAATTTAAAAACAAAAAATACTTTCAGTGCTTTTTTGAAAAGGTCATAACTGGAGAAAAGCCCCATAGAGTCTTTTTTATAATTACAATTTTTTACACAAATTTGCTCTTAAATTTTGATTTTCTCTTTCTTTTATCTATCTTCCTACATTTGGAGTAATAGGGATTTTATCCTTTGGCACATAAACATTTTTACGTTTCGCCTAAGCTTTAATAATATTTTTTCTGGAACGTTTTTTAAAGGAAGTATGTAATTCTTATCAGATGTATCTTATTGGAGGTGTACAGGCTTTTCGTTTTCGTTTTTTTTTTTTTTTTTTTTTTTTTTTTTTTTTTTTTTTTTTTTTTT
>CM077105.1:2572671-2584357 GCA_039619505.1 Cimex hemipterus | reverse complement strand
TTTTTTTTTTTTTTTTTTTTTTTTTTTTTTTTTTTTTTTTTTTTTTTAACAGGAGAATAACCTTAACTAGCTTCGTACATTTATTGTTAAGCAGTTTTAATGAAGGCCGACATTCAAGAAAAATATTAATCAATTATTTATCTTAAATAACTTATTCCTGTAGTTTGAAGTATGAATTTTGGTTATCATGCTTTATCAATGGAAAAATAATTTCACAAATTTTATGTATCTTTGTTGACTAATATTAATAAGAATAATACTAATACTGGGCGTAAACGGGATGAAGTGTTAGATTCTATGAGGTTTATTTTTGGTTAAATGGATTTTATTGTGAACACAAATTGTTTCGTTGTATTGTACTGGAAGCTTCAATATTGTTTTTCAAACCAATTTAAAAAATAACAAATTGTGACGCTGCAGCGTTACAACCTCACACATCACCCGTCTAAGCCCAGTCCTGAAGAGGTAATGGATGATTGTGGGTATCATAAAGCCGGTGTGTTTCCGGAAGTGTAACGGTGAAGAGGTGTGCGACTTATTACTTGGTGTATCGAAGCCCAAAGACAGCCAGATAAGTAGAGGCCTGACTGAAGAGCGTCAATTATTTCTATGTTAATTTTTTATAGGATACTGTTTCAATAATAATCCTCTTTCTCCGCAAGGATACTTAAATAACATTCCACAAACTTCTTGTTTGCTTTTTAAACTTATTTGACTGAACATTGAAGAGCCGCTGTTTCTATAATAAATGATAATCCAGTCAAATCATCTCTGACTTTAAATCTCTTTACGTCTAACGCTTCCTAGATATTTTTATTAGAAATTTCTTAATTTAAAAGAAAAAAATTGGTCTTTTGAATGCTTGTTTTAAGATCGAACTTACATTTTGGATCATTAAGCCCGCATTTAATTTATCCAAGATAACCGGTTTTAGTTGTTTGAGAAACCATAATATAAACTGTCCACAAATGAATAGGGATATTGCCTGTTTTATTGTATTTACTTTCCCTAGAATTTTTATTTCATTTTTACTATAAATTGTATTAACATTTATTATAAATTATTATGTGCAGTGTTTAGTAATCGTTACTTGATGACTAGTTGGTGGTCGTGAAATGCGGTCTGGTGTGACGTAGGTTTTAGAAAACATTTTCTTTATCGTGCCAACGTTTCACTGTTTATTGAGATCATCTTCGGGGTTCAAAGTGTTGTTTTCCGTGTAGATGTGCCATTCTTGTGTGTGCACTCCCAACTCGACCCACAAGAATGACACATCTACACGGAAAACAAACCCTTTGAGCCCTGAAGATGATGTCACGGATTTTGAAAAGTAACAAAATAAAACGTTTTAATTTCATATTGTAATTTTGTTTATTGGACACAATAATTTTTTAAACAATTAATACCGTGCGTTCAGCTAAAACTTTTGTGCTCCTGTTCTGGCATAAAGGACTGGTGACAATCGGGGAAGGGGCAGATGGGCACGTTTTCTAAACATCGTTGAACAACTCGACTCTATGAGCTCTGGCTGACAATGACAATTCATCGAGAAATCGAAAATCCCTTGTTGAGGGATGTATTCCTGGATAATGACTTAGACATACCGGACTGCAGTGAAGTTGCCTTCAACAATATGGAGTCCAGTTTGTCCTCTAGTGTAAATCCCAGTCCAGACAGACATCAGTGCAAGCGAAAATGATGGGGGAACTAGCGCTCAGGAATTCCCCTCCTCTTTTTTTCACTGTATGTAGTGCATCCAATCGGAAGTGCATTAAAACACTGTCATTTTAAAATTGCATTTTTTCAATTTCGGCGACGGAAACACTGAATTTTTGTTTGAACAGTTCAATGTTTGGCTTTTCAATTCCTGATTTCTGTATTCCATGAGTGATACATCCCACAAACGCCGATAGGTATGTCTTCAATAAACTCTAAAGTCAACTCGGTACTCCACAACCTTTAATAGAAGATTGTATCAAAATCTTTAAGAAAACACTCACTGGAACGTTAACTAAACAAATGAAGCAAGAACGCTTGTTCCTATTCACGTCCGCACTGGCAAATGTTGCGCAAGATTGAGTCAAAGAATCCCACATCGGATGGATTTCAAAATAGTCTCAAAATGCTAGCCCGCAACACATCAGATTCATCGCAACAAATCGCAGCCGATACTTTCCAGAGATCCAAAGAGTCGACTCAATGAATCCCAATGCGTACTAGGCCTAACAGCAGTCCAATTAGTGTTCTCTTCTAGGCGTTCGTTGCACCATATTCGCCCGAGATGCTGATGGCGGGCTGTTGGTGTAGGTCGTTTCAAATGAGCATACGATGAGAGGCCAACTTACCAACGATTCGTAATCGTTTGTGTTGATAAACTCGTTGCCAATACATCTTTTACATCACCTAGGATCTGACAGGCACTATGGAACCTGTTCACTATGAAAATATTTCTGTAATTATTTCTGATTAAAAAGAAGAAAAGGGGTTTGATTACAAAATCAATAATCTTCTTGTTTATTGTTCTTAAGTAAATCGGTTATTAAAAATGAGGATTAACATTTGTATGCTTTTTCTATTTTGAAAATTTTCGGAAATTGTGAAATGCGATCTGGCATGATGTAGGTTTTAGAAAAACATTTTCCTTATCGTGCCAACGTTTCGATCCTTATGAAGATCAACTTCAGGGCTCAAAGTGTTTGTTTTCTGCGTAATTGTGCCATTCTTGCGTGTCCTGCATACTCTGAATCTCACAACACGACGCTAAAGAATGGTACAATTACGCCAAAAACAAATACTTTCGCGCTGAAGATGATGGCAATAAAGATCTAAACGTTGGTACGAATAATTATATCGGTTAATCTAATTAAAATTAATGGAAAAATAATAAATTGCAAATAGAGCAGTTTAAAATATTTGATTTCTGAAGCCAAAATCTTTCCACGGCTAGTGGTAAGTGATGAAACCAATTTCAACTGATAATGCCCGCAAGTGATCCGAGATAATCGACTTCCTATGTTGAAACCAGACCTTGAATTTTCTATTAAAAAAAACCTTTATTTCAAGTGTCCAAAAATACTGCTCGACGGGCGTAGTCTTTCTTTCTACAGAAAGTTTACACGGTTCATGTGTGTTTTTTTTATCTGCGAAAGTGATTGCTCTTAGCGTTCTGGCTCTCAATTAAGACCGAAGAAGAAGGAAGAAAGAGTAGAAGGCTCGAGTCACGCTAGCCACCTCTCTAAATGTCAATGTTATTGGTCATCGAGACCGGCTAATTCGATGTCAGATCACTGATACAAAACAATCAGTGACTCGAAACGTAAGTTTACTTATTGGATTTAATTAGAACATAGTTTTAATAAAGATCATTGCACTTAAAATAGTGAGTCTGTTGCATTATAAAAGTTATTTTTGGACAAACGAGTAAGGAATGGATTATAGACACGCTTAAAGCAAAAATAACCCCAAAGGCGCCTAAAATTAAAACAGTGGAAAGGAACGTTAATTTCAATTACTGCACGTAATGAGAAATAATGCGTGTCCATTTTCCTAGGAGAGAAAGAAACACGTTTTTAACAATGATTTCCAAGCCTAAAAAATCCCTTAAAATAGGTAAAGTGAGATATGTTGGTTTTTATTGCGACACATATAAAATAAAATGGCTAAACTACACCGACGGTATATAAACATTCTGGTCAAAATATCCTTATTTTGTCTTCAGTCATAGATAAATTTTCAATGGTTTATACGTATTTCTCGTGCGTAGTGTGAATGAGCATATCAATTTTTTTTCTTTCGAAATAGCACGCGCGTCTGACAGCTCAAAACAGACCACGAAGATCGGAAATAACCAATGTTTATCTGTTCTATAATTGTTAAGATAAAGTTCTTAATGACTGCGCTATAACCGTTTTGCTCTGGCCTGTTTATAACCCTGACATCGTTTCGTATTACTTCTTTGTTGACAACCTGCCTAAAAGAATCACTGGAAATTCTAACGGAGAAAAATTATTACCGCCTGATTTCAATGAACGTGCATATTTTCTCTTATCACGAAAACTATTAGGCCATATAAAATACCAACTACAGAACTAATGTCTATACTAAGAGTAAACAGACAAAAACACAATCATGTAAATTGACCTGGATTCCTTAAAACGATCAAATTTTATTTCTTCTATAATGGTTCAAGATTACGTTATCAAGTTGACACACCAATGACTTCTATGTTTCAACCTGCTTATATTCCTTACATCGTGCTTATGATTTCTTTACTGACGACACATTCAAAAGAAATTGCACTCAAACTGGAACCTAGAATAAGATTAAACACCTGTTATGAATAATATATGTTTGGTAAAACAATAAACATCAGAACCTAGAAAATACTAGAAACCCATTGGTAAGAATATAGACAAGACTGCCGAAAAAAAACGAAAATGGACATGCCAGGATGCTCGGAAATGAACTAAACTTCATTTTTTCTATAATGGTACTAGACAATAGTGTTGCCAACTGTTCTAATTAGACAGACAAATGACGGTTATATTCTAGCCTGCTTATATTCTTGACATCATACTGTATGACGTCTTATCTGGCTTATCAAAACATTGAGGATAGAAGGATCAGGATGGTCCGAAACGTCTAAATCAAATAAAAATCTTCCTACAAATCTAATCGTTTCGGACAAATTGATCTCAACCAGATGGCGTCTTAATACTCAAGTTTCTCATGGCCGAGTCCAGTTGCCCTAGAGCAAACTAGGAACACGTGTCCACATCTGAAGATGGATTATTCACATGCGAATTGAAAGCCCATCATTTCACCCGTGGTATTAAAATCCGCACTTTTAAAATTATTTGCGGAAAGATAAATACAAAATCTACTAGAGGAGGGTGTGTTGTTTTTATAAACCGCCACCCTCGGACATATATGAGGTACCTTCTTTTTTGGATCACATACACTCTCATGAATTATTCCGTTGTGTAAACGTAAAATTAAAAGTATCTGTGAAAAACCAGTATCGACAAATTGCAAATTTTGTAGGCGTAAAAATAAGCAATCTGTTTATAATATGGACTTTTTTACTTATATAAACTTTATTGGGTTATTATACAGTGCAGTATAATAAAATTGTAATGTATTAATATTAAAAATGTTGCACATGAGCGGACAACACCAGTTGAACGCCATGTTTTGCATGTTCCCTCTTGACATAATTGAAGGCAGTCACTTTTTGGCAGAAAACGTACAGCCCTTTTTCAGAAAAATTAACTGACAGGAATCCAGTTGGAATTCGTAAAGTTGAGAACATGATTGGACGTATTTTTTCTTAGCCAAGAATTTTTTCGTCAGCGGGGTTTAAACTGAATACCATAGTGAACTGTCGTAGGGCAATATAGGACTAATTAGGGACAGAACAGTCTAGGCTATATTCCATCACGTCAGTATTTTGGCCAGCATGAACAGAACTTTAGCGTTTAAAGAGAAAATCAAACTTTTTTCTGTATAGAAAATTGTACTAGTAAAATGTGATAGCATACCAAAATGTGAGACATTTTATGTGTGTATCATCTACTGTGGTTCATGCATACTGTCTGTTGACAAAACCTGTGCTGTTGTCAGCTAGTTGTCTTTAAATCGATTATATAAAACAATTGTATTCTTTCATTTTTTATAACAGGCATGCCCTATCATGTCAGCCTTTTGTCCCACCTCTTCAGAGGGTTTTTATTCTCAATTGGCGTTGGAGAAACCTAAAAGTGGAAATTTATCATCGCGAAAAAGTGTTGACTTCATTGGATTGAACAGCATGCTGCCAATTTTGTAGTATCTTGATAGACGTCCGTGTGGCCTACCGCCCAGCTATTGAGTGTTTGACTTCAATTGCTTTTGTTGTAGTAAGTTAAACTTGGAAATATTTCTTCAGGTCGATACACCACAATGTAGGAAGTTTGAAAATGGATTTTTACTGTTTGTTTTGTCTCTCAATGTCTTGATAGTCTGCTAAGCATGCTGCTGTCATTTTGTTGTCTTTCAATAGACTAAGTAAGACAATCGTATTATTTTAAAGCATATACCAAGTCTTATTAAGTCAACTTTTCTGTCAGATACTTCATCGGGTACTTAATGTCAATTGACGTAATCATTTAAACTTTGGTCAATTCAGCATGACTCGTAAGACAGCTGCAAATGTTTGCAGTTTGTTATGTGGCTAATATAGTACATTGAGACTATGTCGTCCACTATTGACAAACGATAGTGACAATCGATTGTGGAAAACAATCTTGTTTTTCTTGATCTGATATATGGCTATCAGTACCAACAGAAATGAGTTAAAGTATTCTATTAAGGGCCGTATTCTTCTTTACCGTAGGTCAGACTATGTCCATCAGGTCAGTCTTCTACCCAGTTACTTCAGCGTGTGCTTGATCCCATGCCATAAAAATTTACCGTTGGATATTTATTATTTTTCTTTTTCCTGAAAAAGTTCATCGACTTTTGAAGGTTCAGCATGGCTCATAAGACACCACGAGACTGAGGTGTGTTTTAAGTCGATTATATATGATCATTTTTCGTTACTTAATACCTACCAGTAATAACACAAAAAATTAAAATATAAAAATGTGTAGAGATTAGTGACTGTTGATTGATAATTATTCAGATATCGTGAGATGCGGTCTGGTGTGATGTAGGTCACAAAAGTACACAGAAGACAAAAACTTTGAGCTCTGAAGATGATCTCAATAAAGATCGAAACGTTAGCACGATAAAAAAATGTTTTTCTGAAACCTTCATCACACCAGACCGCATCTCACCATTTCTGAATAATTAAAGTATAAAAAATCATTTACAGTTAATTATTAATTATTGTTATTCAACGAAGCTTAAAATACAAATATATCTTCAATTAAGCTCGACCAGAGATCAAACGGCGCATTAGAGGTAGTTAGGAACACCAGCTCGTTTATATATACCTCCTATTTCAAAGTTAATTTACATCCGAATCCCATTTTAAAGCAGAATAGAAGGTTTAAATTTTTACCATGGTGAAATACCCGACTGAACAAAATTGGTGGCATCAATAAAGTCCATGTGGAGGAGAGTAACGCTTGCATAACTTATTAGCCATAAAGAATTCAGAGGGGTTTGGGGCGAAACACGCCACAGTTTCTCACGAAATGTATTCTCGGCGAGGGATATTTTTTTGTTTGAAATGTAAATATTGTATTTGGAACGGAAAGGTCATTAAGACTTTATACTAAAGTTCAGTTAAACGTATAACTATTAAACTAAACCAGTCGATTTGCTAAACATCTTTTACATTTTTAAGTTCTACATTCCTTCCCAAACGTTTGTTTAGTTTATTATAGAAATACTACATAATTAATCAAAATCCTCCACTTAATTTTTGAACTGGATGATTTATGAATAACGTTAACTAAACCGGAAGCTTCAGCGCGTTATTTAATTTATTTTAAAAAGTTAGTTTCATTAATGTTTTGCTTGTTTAAAAAACAGTATTATTGTTGCCCAAGTAGTTTTTAAGTAGGTTTAAATACTATAGCAAGTATGCGAGAAAATCTATTATATTTTGTAACTAAGGCAAATTTAAGATATCTAACAGCATTAAATTTTAATTTTTTAAAAAGTTCCACACGAAACCTGGGGTTATATAATGCAGATTTAAATTAATTACCTACAAATAATACAGTAAAATGCTATAGTATTTTTTGCGGAAGGGTTCAATTTAATGACTCGTACTCAATGGAACAAAATGATGGCGTCTAGGCAGAAGAGTCATCCAAGAAAGTTTTATATAAAATTACTCATGATTATTGGTCAAATTAGGGTAATTCTTTGGTAGTAAATATAAGTGTGATATATATCATTTTACATTTTTTAAAGAAATTTATTTTAGATGCTTCATACAAAATAATATATGTAATACAATAACCACAAATATATACATAAATACATATACATTCATACACATTTAACATTTATTTGATTATTTATTTTGCATTTATTTTGTTAAGATTTTACATTTATTTATTCGTAGAGGATATAGAGGGAAGATGAGAATTTGGGTTCCAGATCGTAAAAAACATTTATAATTCATGTTTCAACGCCAATTGCCACGGAAAGTGTAACAAACGCGCAAATATAGGGTGGGACTTGGTCTCACAATCAATTTACTACTCAATTCTTGAAAAATTTAATGAAAAACTCTACGTAGGAGCGTAATTAAATTATTTACCTCAGAATAATTTTATTGATATATCGGCATAAGTGCCCTATTTATACTAATACTAATTACTATATAATACTAATTAATTAATAATTACTAATATATATTACCAATTTATACTAATAACATCTGTATGTACTTCAAAAACTAATTACAAAAAATTGAAACATTGAAAGCTTATGTACGATTTCAATTTTCTTTGAGGTAATTAAAAACAGACTAAACGGTGGGTTCACCGAGGATTCGGCACTTTATAATTTCATCATCAGGGCCTATTTTATTACAAATTCTAATAATTTCAAAATAAGATACCATTAACAATTAATGTAATATTATATTGATTCAGCGTACGCTTTGCTCCTGAGAAAGAATTAGTTTTATTTTTTAATAAAACAACAGTGGTACAGAAATTTATAAATTCTTTAACAACTATAAAACGTAAGAATGCGATGCTTTATTAACTTTAAAATTGAATATGAATTCATTTACTAATTAATCCATTTATAAAGAAAAATGTAAAGATAATTTGTGCATAGCATTATAAATATTATTTTACATTTTAATATAAGTAAAATAACCTTTTTGATTGTGTCAAGCTGAAATCTTTAGTTGTATAAAAAAAGTGGAAAACCAATCCGTTCTAAAGCAGGCTGTTTGAACACCTATGTCGAAACTCTCGCTATATAAAATAGAAAATAACAGTTACAAGTCGACAATAAATTTCTTCATTTTGAAAAGTTCTGTCATTTAAATTCTGAAGATTCCTTTATTTAACAGTAAGTCTAGTTTATATAAAGACCAGGCAAATTGAAACTTTTTAACGGAGTAACGGCCATTTCTAATTTGCTTTATTTAAATTCACTTCAGATTGATGTTTTTAATCTTGAGCATTTCTTATTTGGAAGAGTCTGTATGTTCTGTTTGAGCATTAATCTCATAAAACTGACCTATTTTTGCAAGTTGTTAAGTTCAATTAATTGTTCAAAGAGAGTATACTACAAATTCGAATCTAGATGCTTTTAAAATAGCGATTTTTTAAATTTTGCACAACAGCTGCCTTCTGTTTGTGGATACTGTAAAAATTTTACACAATTTTAAATGTCAAATACTATTACTCTTTGTCATTGAAAAGATAAGTATGAAGCATAGTGTATAAACGCGCTCTGGAGTTTTGCAAATGTTTGTAGCCTTTTGTGTGTCTGAAATCATGTGGTACGTTGAGGTTATGTCGTCTGCGAGGTGTGCGATGGTGGTCGTAAAACTTTTGACGACAATCATTATATTCTTTATCCAATAGATAAAGGCAACAGTAGCAACCAAAATGTGTGTTAAAGTACAAAAAATCATTATATTGACTGTCATATTCTTTCATACCGTAGGCCAGGGCCCCATCTCGTTGGGCTACTGCCCAGCTACTTCAGCCGGTACTTGACCTCAATTGGTTTTCCCGTAGTGAATTAATGCCGAAAATTTATTAGTTTTGTTGTATACGTGAAAGAGTTTGTTGACTTGTATTTTAATTTGCTTAACTTATATATTAAACTTAGGAAAACGATACTTCATTTCCTTTTAAGTTCGCAAATCTGAATTCATTAAATTCAATTTATAAAAAAGTACCGAGCAAATGTTTACATAGTATTAGTAAAATGTATGATAATGATAATTATATGTTAAAAACGATTAGGGATAAAGTCAATCAGAAGAAAACACTCAATTGAAGGCACTTGTTAGTTTCTTTCTTACCGGCTTTTTTAAATATATGAATCATATCATGGACGAATGATTACTAATTATATCATACATTATAACATTATGTTATAACAGATAACATCATAAAAATAGTTTTCAATTTCTATAACTATATGGAATGAAGAAATTCCATAAAAAACTGAATTATATGTTTTTATAAATTATAACCCCATTAGATTTCGTGGTTCGATTGATCAAATAACTTCTTTCAACTAATGTAAGGTCTTGGTTGAGATGAAAAGGCAGTGTCACGTGCGGGATTCGAACCGACGACCTTTGGCTTGTGAAGACCCATACGTCTAATCTGAAAACAAGTTAGTGCCCAAGTCACAATAGGTCAAGTGGTTAGAACAGCGGCGTATTGAGCGGAAGGCCGAATCGCGCTCGTGAGACTGGCTTTGTTTATCTCAACCAATAATTTATAACCTTTTTAACTAAAACAAAAAGTTAGTTTATGAATGTAAATTTTTAAATGGAAAAATCTCACTGTATTTAATAATAAATTTTATGAAAAGGATTCTTTTTGAACTCGATTTTCAGCCGGCTCAAAAAGAATCGCTTTCAATAAATATCTTTTTATAAAGACTTTTGTATTACAAAGTAATTCGTGGAGTGGATGAAAGGAATCTCTTGACTTAGCACCGGAAGAATAGTGCTCAAGGTAATGGTCCTACAGATACGCCCGCGTCAGGGATTCCAATGGAGAAAGGGGTTGTCAGCGGGACTTCACCCCTTCCGCCTTTTTCGCGTCGGCCGCTTTTGCCCCGGTGTCAGTGAGTCTCGAGGAGCGGACTTGCGAAGTCTTAAGCCGTGAAGCATGTTTTACAACTGCGCCACATGCGTAGCATTCGTGAGGATGGCCCCATTGGGCACGGGAGGAAGCGAGGCGGTCATTTTCGCAAGGGCTGCGACACCGAAAATCGGCGAGAGGATGACCGATTGGAAAGCCGTTTGGAGGCGAGCGATTAAATGTGTCGCCAACTCGATCGTACGCCGTCAGCCAGTAAGATACATTTGTATTGGTTAAATTAAAAAAAAAAAGTATTGAAAATTTATATAAATTCGTGTTGCCTGCCAAAAATAATCTACACCTGTAGACAATATCGACAAGTGAGGTGATGAACGTGCAACTTTGGCCCACTTATTCTCGGTTTATTTGCCAGATGCGAGAAGATCGATTTATTCAGTAATTTGGCTGTGCTTATTTTTTTTTTATTGTATGTACTTTTCATTCATTCACAAATCCTGGGCTTATCATGATCGAAGTTTGTCTTCTTTCTCCATCATCATAACTCATGAACCTTAAGTTTCGGTTGTTTTCTTTTCGAGATTTTCGATTCTTAGTTCGTGAATATATTTAAAATAACGCTTAAAACTCTTAACATTATTTTATACCTGATATCACGGTTGATAACATTAAGAATAATTTTTTATAAGGCTGTATCTCATGTTTTAAAAGAAAATGTTTAATAAATGTGTCTTATACGTTAATGAGTTAATTTCGGGTTGTAATTTTATTATTTATTTTATTAGTGACCCACTGGGAAATTTTGTGTGCCATTGGGACAAATTTTAACTATCAAACTTGCCTCTTTTTTTTTTACCATTATTAAGCGAGAGGCAATTCCATTATTCTGCAAAGAAAAATTTGAATTTTGAAAGTATATATATATATATATATATATATAT
>CM077105.1:2537959-2567671 GCA_039619505.1 Cimex hemipterus | reverse complement strand
ATATATATATAGAGAGAGAGAGAGAGAGAGAGAGAGAGAGAGAGAGAGAGGTAATAAAGTAGGTTATAAGTAACAGTGAGAACGGTAATTAAAACAACAAAATTAAAACCAAGAGTGGAGAAAACACCCATTGGTATTACTCCAATGTTACAATAATATTGTATGTCCAATCGATTTGTGTGTCATTGTCACTCATGTCACACATTGTCATACTTTCTGTGGTGGTGGTGGAGAAGTACTAGACTGATGTCTCGATTCGGAGGAATTCTGTCTTCTTAATCGTTGTAAATCTTTGTGTGTGATGCATCCTCTGTAGTTGGCTGGATGATTACCATTACAAAGCGAACAAACAGCTGGAGTTTCTTTTGATTTCGTACAATTTCCGTTCCAATAATACCTTGCGAATTGCACGCACCGTGGTGCATGATTACAATATGATCTAGTGCGTCCGTAATTTTGACAGCGTTTACATTGCGAAATTTTATTATTTTTGAATGGTTCTTCTTCACGTATTCGACAACCGTGGAGATTGGTAATCATAAATATGTCTTGATTGTTGGGTGAAGATTCGAGGTCCGAAAAGAAAAGCGGCAGTTTGATTTTTGTGGCAGATTGTATATTGGTAATATTTCGGACTTTGAATCCTAGTTCTTCTACGTCTTTTTTTATTTCATCTGGCGGGATGGAGGGATGAAGGTTTCTTAAGACAACTCTGAATGCTCGTTCCTCTTTAGTTGATAGGTGTGGAAGTCGCATTTTTGTGCTTTAAATGTGTGTGTTAGTTTCCTGTAATCGTCGGAACTTTTCACGCGAATAATGGTGCAGTCAGTTCTCGCCTGACACTGGAAATAATTTTCCCAAGAACTTCCTTTAGGCGTTTATGAAATAAGGTAAAGTTAACTATGTTTCGAACGAAGATCGGGGGAGGCTGTTTGGAGATGTTATTTTGTGCGTTTGCATTCATATTTGTTGTTATTTGATTTGGTTGATTTTGAATTTCCTCGTCATCATCTACAGCGAGAACTCCAAAGTTATTTGGTGATATAAAATTAGGATTATGTGTTGTAGAAAGTGAATGATTGGATGATAAGTTAGAAGCTGTTTCCTTAACATTTGCCAGATCTCTATTAACAGCTGACAATGATGGGCTATTTGTCTCCATTTTTGAGTTTTCACAGTTCGCAGATCGTGATCTAATTTCCGATTGATGTATTATTCCTTCAAAATGATTACCAACATTTCGTCTTTTTGAAGACGCAGGAAGATTCTTTGTCGTACCAGGTCTTTTGCTTGGAGACATTTATTTTTTCTACAGTACAAACACTCTGAGTTTTTAAATCCTGCGACTAATTGTTTTCAGTACTTGAGGAGCCAGCAACAGCCGACATTGGCCAAGTAATGGATATAATATAAAAGGAGCTCACCTGAATCAACTATTATGCTTGAAGGCTCAAATTGACCGGGAGAGCAACTTTCAGCCGCTAGCGGCGACGTGAGACCTGAAATATTTCTTATTTCTGGCTGAATCGTCTAATTCGAGAGAACACCTAATACACACTATTGCTAGACCAATCAGCTATATTTTTATATTTTTTAATTTTAGATTTTTAAAGGTAAAGCGAAATCGAAATGTGCTTGTGGTTTGTACAAGAATTCAGTGGCCAAGAGCAACTTCCAGTGCATAGTCACGAAAGGTGAATGTGTAATTACAACCAGGATGTTCATGATAAGCCATGTTTTTCAACGGACTGGTATAAATAATTTATACCATTTGTTTAATCTTCTTTGTTCTGTGGGAAAATACAAGTTGCCTAATTTTATTTTCAACAAACGCTTGGCGATTTATTGTTCGTGCTTTAATTGAATGTTCGCTCTAGTTACTCAACGGTTTTATGCTTCCAGTTGAGATGTACAGTTGAAATGAATAAAATTAAATTGGACTAATCTTTTACTTGTTATAAGAAGGAATTAACACACTAATTTCTATATTCATAGCATTTTTAAATAATGATACTTTCTTTAATTATAAATAGATGAACGAGGTTACTTGAAAATTAAAAATTAAATTTTAATCACATCAAATTTATAAATTACCAGACCCGTTCAATTATTAAAAATAATTATTAACGAAGTTAAATAATTAATTAACGAAATTAAAAGTGGATCGAATGAGAAAACGGATAAGGCTGAATATTTTTCCCCCCTATAAGGGTGTATTCTTTAATTTTAATTTTGACTCCCCGAGGCCGTAAATATTTAATTAGAAGTTTAAGCGCTCGTTGGGTCTTTAATCTTGATTAGTCGTAAGTTGACGCAGATTTAATTATTGTGAAGAGTGCGAATAAACGGGAGAGACTGATGGAGAATAAGTGATTAACCTGGCATTCGTGATAAGGCCGATCAAGAAAAAGGAAGAATGGCCTCTTGCCGTAATGCGGAATAAATTGCCTTCCACCTTTAGAAAGAAAAATATACGGCTTCGATACCTTAGACTTTAATGGTACTCTGTAGTTTTAGAGTAGACTTTACCGTTCCAGATTCGTGTTGATATAAAATTCAGATTTTCGTTCAATCATTTCAATCCCAACGTTCTACACTTTTTCGATTTTCATTACAATGCTTTTAATTTTTTATACTAACTATTAACACTTCCCAAAACTATCAGCACACTACGAATAATACTTAATATAAAATATACTGAAAGGAAAAAAAGACTATATTATTTTTATAGCTATATTAATTACAATATACTTATTTTAATTCACACCAAATTAAACGTGGTCAAAAATTTATGAGTTTTAATTTAAAAAAAATTTAATAGTGGTGGAAGGTCTTATTAGTGATGGAATAAATTTAAATAAAAATTAATAATATACTTTTGCTCTTTAATAACCTATTGATTTACGGGTTTGTTGAAATTCAATATATTTAACCGTGTCATATAAAAATATGTGTACATCTTTCCAATTGCCGTGTTCACAGCAATTAAATAAAATTATTTAGTTCTTAGTAAATGAAAGTACTATCAAGTTTCAAACAAAATCCTACAACACTCGCTACCCACCACTTTGAACAACAACACAATTTTGACTTCAATAATCCAAAAATACTACATACAGAGCAAAAAAAATTTAAACGTAGTTTTTTATAAATGGTTTACACCAACAAGGATAAAAACAGCATCAATTACAGAACGGATGCATGCAAACTCAGTCGCAGCTACGCCAACATCATTAATAAAATTCAATACAGATAACATACATGTATCATCACATTACATTTCACACATCAAATATTTTTCGCATAGTCTAATTGTCCAACAATCTAATTTTCCTTTTCCCATTTATCCCTTTCTATATAATCCTGAAAGAATAAACTGGCCGAAACATTAACAACACATTGTTTCCCTTTGTCGGCTCTTTTCACTTCAAAGAAGCCGACTACTTATACAAAATTGTCTCTTCTATACCGACTTCCTTCCCCACCACCCTCAAAATCCAACATATACAAACATTAAACAGTAAAATCTCACTTGCACTCTCAACACGACACGCAAGAATGGCACAATTACACAGAAGACAAACACTTTGAGCCCTGAAGATGATCTCAATAAAAGATCGAAACGTTGGCACGATAAAGAAAATGTTTTTCTGATACTTACATCACACCAGACCGCATCTCACGATATCTAAATAACTATCAAGTTTCTTTATCCATATGTATTATCTATCTCACTATCTATCCATCTACCTACTGGTAGCTTTATCTCTTAATCATCATTTTCACTCCGTCTCTTTTCTTTCTCTGCATTTATCTCACTCCATATACTCCTATCTATCAATCTGACTATCTCACTCTCTATCTATCCATCCATCCATCTGAGTCCATCTCACTTTTTATCTGTCTGTCTCTCTTTTTATCTTTATACATATCATAGCCACTTTTGTAGTGCTTGAATCAAAATTCAAAGAACTTATTTTCTGATGCATTCGAGTCTGTTTTAAGTTCTTAAATGTTAGCTTCTACCTACTTGTACTTTATCTCTTACCATTTTCTGTCTGTCTCTCGTCTATCTCGGCATTTAGACTCCATATAGTGTTATCTATTTATAAACCTCACTATTTCACCCCCTTATCTATACAGCCATCCATCAATCCATACATCACACATCTATCCTACCCACGTTTACAGCGATTAACTCTAAACTCAAAAAATTTAAGAACAATTGCTTTATGTTCTTAAATGTTACTTTTTTCTCTATACACAAAAAACGATTCAAGTCGTTTTTGAATAAAAGACTTTTTGGAAAAGTTTTTTTGGGCGATTTTTAACAAGTAATGAACTTCAGGGAGTTATTAGTCTATTTAGTGACATGTTTGCCAATTGGATAATTTTTATATGTTTTTATTTTCAAACTGATTTTAATGTTAAAATTCGTTAATTATAAGGAAACAAAATCGCCAAGTATATTTGTAATTTATTTGATTGAATTTACGTTTAATGTTCTTAAGAGTTGGGTACATGTTTTTTAAACTTTTTTTCCATCTTCCCCAAACATTGAAATTTTAATTAGTCTCCCAGACTGTTGATGATTTTCTCCCAACTTTGATCAGATAAGGAGAGTGTTACTTTAGTTACATATCTATTGGTCTGTTCGGGACTTCATGAGTGCTTTATTACAAAAAATAAAAAAAAAGATGCTTTTGAATTTGCTTTTTATCCTAGAGAAATTTGTGTTTTAGAAATGTGATGACCAAGTTTACGGACTGGTCAAATATTCCAATATTCAAAGATTACAAATTTTTAATTCAAAGATTTTTAACGTAATTGTTTCTAATCCTTCTTATGTAAATAATAAAATACGTCTTTAATACAGAGAATCTGCCAATGGGTAGTTTCTTCTATAGGCCGATTAAAATTAAATTTAATAATCTAATTTGCTGATTGTGTACAATTTTATATCTTATATTATATTATTATATATCTTCTTATATATTTAGTTTAATCTACTTTAACATCACTTATAGAAAACTTGTAATTTCAATTTAGGTAACCTCATCTACTTCCGGACCTCGTGGTCAGAGCTTTTTCGTCATTCTGTAATATTAATATGAGAAATAGGATGCTTTTAGTTAAAACAAACCTAAATCTTGTAATTAATTCAATAATTTAATATTGTGATATTTATTCACGCGCTGATGATGGTCTTAAAAAGGCCGAAAACATGTCAAGTTATCACCGAGACAACCTTTTTAATTACCTGACCAGAAACCAGATCCCAAAAATATAATTATACAGTTTAGATATATGAAGTACGAGAAGAAAAAATGTTCTAGGATTTGGACGCTGAGGGTTTCGGATGGGGTACTTAAATATTTTTTGAGCAGTTGACAAAATACATCCTGCTCGACTTAGTTGCGAAATTTTGTTTATTTTGCTAAGGAAAAAGAGAAAACCGACGCCCAAAATATGACAAATAAAAACATTAGATAAAAACCTCTATTAAAAGCCCATCAATTTCAGTTTTAAGAATGTGTCGAACTGGAATGTTTACCGATAGAGTGGCGCAGTGGAGCGAGGGTGGTTGTAACTAGATTCTGCTTATTGATCTGCTTCTCTCAATGCGTCACCGGAGGAAACTAAGCCTCAGCTAAGTATATGGGCCAACCTTGTTTCTAGTAGATCGCCGGCACCTCCTTATACCACGTGTCTACATTTCAGCCCAATTACACGCCCCAGTGGGCCGGTCTTCCCTCAACAGATCAAAACGGGAAGCGCATGTCGTTTCATGTTTCTTCTTGTAAAAGATAAGAGGATGAAATTGTCTACCTTTGAAAAGGATCTCGTTATACACATCAACACCTAATCTGGTTGTTCTAAATTACTGTTGATGAAAGTACAGATTTATGTTAATAGATTAGTTTCTTTATTTAAAATGACTGTACTATATGATTTTTTGCGATGTTAACTAAATGATATAATTGTTTATATTCTTCATTTTGCGTTAATGAAGCAGAAGAACAACTATAGATTGTTAAACTTTTCCACATAAGGCGTAAATTTTTAAATTTAGGTTTTAAAGATGTTAAGGAGTTTTAATTTTTTATGTAGATCTACTTATGGTCACACAGTTGTTATTAGCAACCGTGTATCTGTAGCTATTTAATCGTTGCCTGGGATTATTCTGCCTTGCAAATTAGTGCTTACAAGAATCCGGCATTATCTTACATAATTTAATGAAATTACACCACTGTTCAAATAGGCTTTAAAAACTTTCTTTCTCAAAGGGCTAATGTATGGGTTTGAACACCTCCTTCAATTCAACCTTAGATTAGAATTAGCATCTAAATTAAATCCTGGGCCCTCTCCGCCCTTGGAATGAGTAAGGAAAACCTTCCTTTCATTCACATGCCCTCTCTAATGTTTTTACATTCAGAGTGAATTTTTTAAAAGAAAACATTTGCGTTTGTTTGTCTATAAAATTTTATGGTTTATGTAGGGAGGTTTTGAGATTTTTTACTTTAGATTGTACTGGTTTCGGCTCTTTTCAACCCGAATCCACCTGTTTCGCATCGAATTCCTTTGCCTTCGGCTCGATGGATTTAAATCACGAGATGGCGACGAAGATTATAGATCCCTCCTTCGATAACGATTTCCCGCGAACGACGTATATCAATCTTAGGGCATCAGGGCGTCCCAAAGGTTTAAACGGGGGGGGGGCATTGGTACGCACGTGGCACCTTCTCCGACCAGGGTGGTTTTGAATTATGGCAAAAGTATTGCCTCGAGCCGATGGTTAAGCCACTAGAAATGCACCCTTTAATATACAAGTATACGACCATGGCCCGACGGTATATTGCTCTTCTTAAGTGGTTGCCTTACTTCCACATGGGATCTTTCACAACAGTAAAACCCTAAATTTTGAAACTGAAACACGGCTAAAACATTAAAAAAATATTTTTGGTATCTTCTTCAAATTTTTTTAGGATTGTCTTTATGTATCTGAAGGTGTTTTTAAGCAATTTTCCAAAAACTGATTTTTTAAAAAACACCATTATTAAATTAAGTTTTCAACGTATCAATAAGTCATATTCATATTTTAATAATTTTCTTTTCTCGAACGCCATTTGAATTTCTTTAAACAAATGGGTACAAATTTATAATTAAAAAAAATTAAAATATTGATCACACCAAACTATTCACTTAAAATTATGCAAATGTTAAAAACGTTTACCTAAAAATTTATATACAATTACAAATACAAGCCTTAAATAAACAAATATAATACATAAAGATGATAATACATGTTTTAAACAACGGGCCAAAGCTATGATTGTGATTGTCCACTTTCAGCTTTCTCGTACAATTACAAGTTACTTTTTGCTTTAATGCTTGATTTCCATGATATTTTAGGAGTTCTTATCCGGCAATGGCTTCCGGTACACACCTTTTTTGTATTTTTGAAATATCATTTTGTCCACTGCGACCAATGTCAATAAAAAACAAACAAAATAATGCACAAGTTTTAACGAAAATGTTTATGGTAAATATTCCTATTCTCAAAATAGTACAGACCGGATTTGATAATTAATTTTTAAAAGCATTAAACTGATATTTTAGCATAGTTATGGGTAGGAATTAAAAAGAAAATATTTTTTAAGAAAAAGATTCCAGTGAGGTTCTACCGTGAACTAGATAATTATTTTTTTCGTTAATTATACTATAAAGTCTAAACCATAAAAAACACGATTCTACTGAAACGTCATATTGATCATTTTCGGCGAGAATTACGTCTTCTGTTTTTGCCTCTTCTGACAAATTACATTTTCATAGTTCGCTTAAAGATGCACTTTTCTCAAAATTATGTGAAACTATTTTAACAATTAAATTTTAAAACCATTAAGCAGATGGTTTAGAATTTTTTTTGCTAAGGAATTTGAAAAATAATGTACAATGATGAACAAATTGAAAAGAAAATGTGGCTAATGCTGAACTTGAAGAATTTTTTAATGAGTTTTACCGTTAAATCTATGGTCATTTATTGTCTAAAGATTAAACTAATGAAAAGAGTACACCATTCAACTGAAACATTATTTCTGGCACAAATGACTGCTTTTTCGGCTTTTTAACTCTCCTGAAAACGCACTTTTATCAAAGTTATATGAACCGATTTTTATAATTAAATTTCAGAATCATTAAACTGATATATTAGTATAATTTTGGCTAAAAGATTTTAAAAGTTATGTACGATTTATGTGAAAAATCATGAAAAACGTTTGACAATTATTTTTTCTACAAATTCAAATTCTTGTTCAATTAAAACTACCTTTCTTAGGAACATTTCCCCATCTCTGATTATCTGTTTCACGTAAATGTATAGTGTTGAGACAGATCACATACATTCATCGGATTTGATTCCTCATTCAACATATATGTAAAATTTGATCATCCAAATTTCACCATTATTTACGCTAGTAAATATTTTCATTCTCAAAACACTACATACATACAAAACACATACATCTATCAGTAACATGTACAGTATAATAGCAGTGTTTTTCCAGCGGAACTGGAGCACAAATATTCAAGCTGAATCTCATATCTGGCGGACTTCTTGCTCTCTCTCTATATGCAGCTTGTAAAATTAGATGAATAGAATCGGAAAAAAAGTAAACCAGTCAGTTCCCATCTTACATAAATAAGATTAATCTTGTTTGCCCTAAGTGCTAATTAAAAATACGTTCTGGACGTTTTGACAAATCTTTTTTTAATGTGAACAAATTTAATTTTGTAATGCGACATTCGAATATGGATGTTATTAGAACTGTAAAGAGAAAAATCTTACTTTTTATCTTACTTTTCAAATGAAACTGTAAAATGGTTTCGAGCACCTCTACGGTCTTAAAGGGCGTAGCCCTCATAATCGATCGAGCGAACCGTTTTACCAATTTATCTGACGATTCATTCCTTTTTTTTAATTATATGGGTTGACCTGTTTCATAAAATTATACAAAGCAGGAAACCGGCCTCACTTCCTCAATGGAAGTTACCAGTAAGTTCATGATGAAAAAAACCTTCCATATTTTCCCGCTTGGATTAGTGGGCGCATTAATTAATTATACAAATTTTCGAGGAGGAAAATTGAGTTAAATAAAATTGGCGAGGGGAAGAACTAAGGGTATTCACAAAGGCCCGGGGGGAGAGGGAAAGCTGCCCTATGCTAATTGGTTTCTTGAAGGCGGCAAAACAAGAATCAACCGTGCCTTCGCCCTGCTCCGGCTCTTACTCTTCTTCATTACCACCCGAGAAAGTTCCAGCCTTGCCTATTGTCCCTAACTACAATTTATAACATTAATGTTTACCGAACATCATTTTTTTTACAAAAAGGGATTCGTTTGTGTTTGTTTTTTTGAAATCAAAACGTTACTCTCTGATCAAAAATCCAGTCAAATTTGACTTGCATTTTGTGCCAATTTCTTTTTCGCGACAATATTCACCGGGAGACGTGTTCGTTGTCAACCCAATATGCTGGCCGTTTGGGCCAGACTGCGGGAAAACAGGGTATACACCTCCATGCGGCAAATGGACCAAGTTCCCTTGTAGTCCCTTTGCGGTCTTAAAAGTCGCTTTTATCTTTTAAGGTTGCAAAATTCTTCATCCTTATATAATTTTCGGCTTGAGGACACACGTATAAAATCGTCTTGGGGTCATAATTCAAAAGGTGAATTTTTTTAAGAGAAGAAGTAAAGCAGCCTGAAGAAAAAGAAAAACACAACAATGTTCGTAAAAACGTTCTACGTAAATTGCCAGTCGACTCTTGATCATTCGAAATCCAAGGGACCATAAAAATAATTCGAATTTTCATGAAGAAGAAAGAAACCCTTTAAAGTTGATATATAATTTTCCAAATTATTACTTAATAAATCCATTATATTTCGTAGTCCAATTGACCAAATAACTTCTTTCAATTAACTAATTTTTATGTAAGGTATTGGTAGAAATGGAAAAACTAGTGACACGAGCAGGATTCGAACCCACGACCTTCGGTTCCATACACCGCTGCTGTAACCACTTGAGCTATCGTAATTTCGATCCACTCGGATACTGGACATGTTTTGTTACTTAAATTGTATCTATATAAAACAACAAAAATAATGAAAAAGCGGAAACATATCAACTGAAAAATTGAAAATAGTTACCCATTAGTAAAGAAATTCGTGCATGTCAATGTGGACTGGCGTCCTTTGTTTTAATGATTTTCCAGTGACCAGCGCCGAAAATACATTGACAAAACACCGACCTCAAAACATAAGAAACTAGAGAAAATTCAAACAAACTTTAATCTGTAAGGAAGAGAACAGTACATGCAAATTTAGAAATATATAACAAAGAAAAAGTGCAAATTATAAAGATGGGAAGCGGCTTCAATTCGATTAGTACGCTTTTTCCCCCTGCTACGAAAAATATTTTCGAGTGTGTAAAAGAACAGATTTTTCTCTATATTCTAAAGTGACCTGCTGAGGAGTTCTGATTATCAAGAAATTCGAATTATCAAGTTTCCAATTTACAAGAGTCGAGTGTATTAACAAAATTTTGCAAATAAAACTATTTATAGAAAACAAACTTTTGATTCAAACTAAATTTTATAATTTGTGAATGGAAAAGATTGGAGTAAATTTTATCAATTGTTGATAAGTTTAGGAATGTTCCAGGATATATTGGGTAAATTATCTTCTCTATAAAACTTATTTTAAAACTGTAATTCTGTTACACTTTAAAACAGGTGAGTCGCAGACATTTCTCCCTTTAGCACTTAAACCTTTATGTATTATTGCAATCCGTGCCAATGGATTTCCCGGAAGATTTTGTTTTCTTTTGGGAAACAAAAATTCTTCTTAGAGGTATGAAATCGAGATCTACAAGTTTTCTTAGTTACGATAGCCTGTAAATAAGTTGCCGCTTGGGCTGATAGGTTTTACCCCACACTCCTCGTCTCACCAACCCGGTCAGGGAACTGCTGATTCCGAGAATTCGTTAAATTCCTAGAAAAATATATTTTCTAGAAATATCGTTTTTATGATATTACATGTATTTCATACACCATTGTGTTTGTCGGGGGAGGGGTTGTGACCACCCTTATTTTGTCTTGTGACAGCACGTGTTTCTCTTTCGCCATGGAGTACGATGAGGGTTGTTACACTCTTGTGAAGACAAGTGTTTTTCATTCACCATGGTGTTTAAGGGGGGAGAGGTTGTGACCACCCTTATTTTGACTTGCGACAGCACATGTTTCTCTTTCACCGTGGGGTATCATGAGGATTGGTACCACCATTATCTTGTAACGTAACGTGTTTTTCTTTTACCACAGGGTTTGACGGGGAAGGGTATGTTCCCACCCTTATTTGGCCTTGTGATGTCAAGTGTTTTTCATTCACCTTTGACGGTGGAGGGGTTGTGGCCACCGTTATTTTGCTTTATGAACTCACTGTTCACTTTTCTTTTACCATGGGTTTAGACGAGTTGCGACTACCCTTATTTTACGTTATCATCACTGATTCCCCTTTCCACCATATTCCACGACGTGACTCATTAAAGCTTATCGTCGCATTCTTCGTCACCTTTTTTACATCATTGACCATTATTATTTAAATAAACCGTTGGGTAAAATAAAAATGAAACAAATAATAATTATATTTTCATACATTTCATTGTATGAACTTACATTTATTACAACTACAAAAAAGTCGTTTCATTCTATGTACACTAGTGATATTTTTTGCTAAATGTCGTTGTACATAAGCAGCATTTTATTGCTGAATACCTCGTTAACCGTTTCGGGAGAGAAACGTTCAATGCAGTGTTTCCAATGTACGTAGGTCCGTGGTAGTCCATGTTAGCAAGAGTCTCTCACCCTAATTCAGTGTGGATTTTGACCAATACCTTCAACCTCTGACTTTCTGTTATATTTTTGGCCCACCATATGTCAGTTGCCTGAGTAATCGTAGATCTGTCAATCGAAATGTGTACATAAAGGTTCTTTTAGGATTTAGACTATAATTTTATTCATAGAGTCTTTGGCATACCCGTCGTGCCGTTAAAACTCTATCGTCGGTCGTCTTAAGGTTTTTAAAAGATCTATTCCTAGGTCGGTAATTTCTTTGGAATGCTTTATTTCGTGGTTTCATCAAGTCAGAGCTATAAGATTGCGCTTCTTATTCTTGGTGAATAGGACAACTGTGTCCTCGAGGGATTTTTTATATTAGACCACGATAGTTCGGCAAAACAGTGACAGTAGTCTGATTCGATGCACATAGGTCGTGAGGGTAACGAAAAGACAGACGAGGCGTCTATCGACCACGGACCTGACCACCGCGACCGGACTTTCTAATGATAAAAATGCAATAAAAATCCTATTAAAAGGAAATGGTAGGGTTGGATCGGCAAGCTTCTGCTTACCAAAATAAAGGGTGACCTTCGGAGGATCGGAATTGTAGAATGAGGATCATCCTTACTCGATTGAAAAAAAATCATGCGAGGGAGACAACTGGATACTATTTTTTAGGCCTAAGTCCGCGAATGTTGAATGTTGCGGCAAACAAGACAAAAGTTCTTTGATTCTACTATATATTGAAAATATTCTTTCGGCCCAGTTGGGCCTTGCTTTCATGTTCTCCGTTATAAAATTATTATTAATGTTTCATTGTTAATTCAAAGATAACAATATCATAAAATAATTACATACATGAGTTAGAAATAATTCAGAATTGTGAACAATCCAAAGACCCTTCATGATTGTAATAATAACAATAAAACCATCTATTTTAGATGATGTCATATTTGAATATTGCTGATGACTTCTGGCTTAGAGCGTACCGTCGCTATCTATCTTTGTCAGACTAGTTAATGCTTCACACTCAACGGGTGATTAAACAGCTGATCCACAGAACAATTTACAACCACAGAATTCGTTCGGTTATGCAAGAAATTATCATTCGATTGATTGATGATGGGAAAAATATTATATTTTTATACGATTTTTTTAGAAGTCAGAAATATTTTGTTCTATCAAATTTGTCAGAATATTATAATAATTCGTTTTATTTTCCAGGTTGATGGAGGTGGTGGATCGTGACAGGAGGAGGGTGACCCAGGTCTAATAATGGGCAACAAGCTGAGCTGTTCCTGCGCCCCTCTCATTAGGAAATCGTACAAATATGAAGACTCGCCATGGCAAGCCTCGAGGAGGAGGGACGGCCATCTCCTTAGGTAATCCAGTTCCATTTGGAGTGCCAGAATTCAGAAAATCCACTTGACTGTAAAGAAGCTATCAGAACAACTAAACCCATTTCTGTTGCTAACACCAACAAGATTCCAGTTCTAAGACACCCCTCATCAATCTCGCAATAAATACATGTAGATTATAACTTTAAAATTTTAAAAATTATTATACTTTTTATCTTATTTTTTGTATTTATTTATTTGTCATGTGGTCAGTCATAAGGGGAAAATATTTGTTGATCTACAGTTATAGTTTTAAAGGGTAGTTTTATTTACCAAGTTTGGCATATAATATAGGAAAATATATTTACAAGAAGGGAGATATGCTACAAGGTCTCTGAATCTTACTGATCGATAGACTTTCCTGGCCTCGTTGTCCAACTTGTCAAAAGAGCGACAGTTAAGAAGTTAACACTTACAAAATCAATGGTACCAACTTTTTTCCTTCCCTCTTTTCAACAACTGCCATATTTTATCCCTCACTTTCCTTTTAAGTAATGACTATGTGTACAAACGTTCAGAACGCTGAGTTCTACGACGATAAAAAAAATCTACTTTTCCTCTGTTAAACTTGGCTGGCCTCTTAGCCAAGCTGTTAGACTGTTTATTTCGAGCAAAAAATTACTATGTTAGCGTTTTACAAGTTTGTTTGCCGACTTTGGAAGTGCCGTAAATGTGGCAAAATATACAGGTTTGTACTGTTTTGTAAATTGTGTCTTAACTTGTGACATTATTTTTTGTTTTGTGTATGTATACATCATTGCAACATAATGCTTATTGAAGATTTTAAAAACAGCTATAAATAGTGGCATAACTATGCTTGACTGTTAAAACCAATTTAATATTTGATATTTACAAACCTTAACGTATAATTAATTAATTTTTAACAAACTTCTGTCTATTGAAAATGATGGATTACAGCTTAAAATACTACTAAATAAATAATTAATTTAGTCTGAAAGAATCGAAGGACAATTGTTCGTTTTTCTCGTAATTAATGGACCTTTTATATAAAAATATAATAAATCGTATAAATCACATAATTATAATAGTAGTAGATTTACCCAGTAATCGTAATTATTACAAATGTTTTTTTAAATCGGAAAGCTTACGAAGCCTTAAGAAGAAACGAAGCCTTATTTATATTAGGAAGTGGCTTAGTGCTTAATTTAAAACCCTATTCTAATAAAACAGACAATCAACTATTGACGAAACGAAAACATTTGTGAAATAATCTTTTATTTCAGGTTGTGGGCGGAAGTGTTTCATGTCAGTTCGAGCGGAGCGGGGACAGTAAAATGGCAGCAGGTGTCCGAAGACTTGGTCCCCGTCAACATCACGTGTATACAAGATTCTCCTGATTGTGTTTTTCACATCACAGCCTACAACAGCCAGGTCGACAAAATCTTAGACGTACGACTCGTTCAACCAGGTAAATAATAACCGAGTGCGAGCCTCTTATTTCGACGGTTCGATATCAAATGCCGTGTTGAACATGCAATTCTTATGTTTAATCTGATAAACAGAATAATCAGTACAATTAGTGTGTTTATGTGAGTTTTATTTAGATTCTTTCTTTATTTTCAGGCACTAGGATAGGACAAGCGGCGGAATGTTTCGTTTACTGGAAAGACCCGATGACCAACGACACTTGGGGCCTTAATTTCACCTCTCCTATCGACGCGAAGCAATTCAAGGAATGTTGCGTAAGTTTTTTTATAATAAAATAATAGATATTTGTTTATAAATACAACATATTGTTCATATAACCGAATTATACCTCCCGCTTTTTTAAAAGAACAAAACAAACAACTTTATATTGTATTTATTTTTTTAAAAATGCATCCAATGTCAATGTTTGTGTGCTGAGAAAAAAACCTTAATTTTATATTGATACATGGTGCTGCGTGCCTCCTCGTGATGTTAACTTTTTATTTTTTTTTCAATGCAAAGCCGATCTTTTTTCCACATTTTGACATTTCTGTTTTTTGTAAAACGTTGGGAATTGTTTGAATGAAATTGGATAAAAAAATGAAGAAAATATCTAAATGTAACAATTTTTCGAAGGATAAAAATGCAAAGCTTTTTGGCCACAATTTAAGGGGTTCATTTTATTTTATATATTTCTTCGATTTATAGTATAAACTTTAAAAAATTAAGTTTTATAAAATTAAGATTATATTTTAAATTGACATAAACGGAACCTTTTAAAAACCCTGTTTCTACCGTAGAATGGATCTGACCTTATAATAAATTATAGTTTATGTATACATAAAATTTTTACATAAAAAAACAAAAATGTAATAAAGATAATGATTTTAAGGTTTTATCGATTTGCATTTGGCTATTTTTAGGAAAGTGTAATCAAATTGGTGGATTTAATTGAATGCTCTTTAGTGGGTATAGAAATTTTTTGGATGAAATTCATAAAATAATTGCGAATATGACAAAGTTCAAAGGTTTTCAAACGAAAAATCAATCCATTTTTTAAGCTACATTTTAGTGCATCATTTTAATGTTAACTTTGTTTTATGCTATAATTTTTTTAATGTTGGCATCCGTGCAACGGACCTGACCTGATAATAAAATCTATTCATTCTTTGTATAAAACCAGCCAAATATATTATTATAATAATTGATAATTATGTGATGTGATTCGAAGGCAATTTTTATTATAAAAGGTGAAGGAAGCAAGTTTAAATATATTTTGAAGGAAAAATCATTCCATTTTTACAAACTTTAATGCTTAGTTTTATTATTAACTACTAATTTAAAAGTCTTCGATGTACCTCTGGAATTGACTAGACAGGTAAAATGTTTTGTATAAACCAAGTCAAACATATATAATAATAATAATTCACAGTTATGTAATACATTAAGGCATTCGAGGATTTACATTTGTTGACTGTATGAAAGTGTAATAGTGTAATTTAATGTTGCATGTTAGCAGTACCTCAGAACGTATTTAGAAATTAATTTGTCAAATTGTTTTTCAGTCACCTTCTTTTAAATTCTCCAGAAAAGCTTCGTCGTCTTATTCATTGAAACTAGAACCTCCAAGTAAACAAAATAAAATAAAAACGAAAAGAAAACCTTTGTCGACCCCAGCTTCGCCCAGTAGATCTCGTGAACCACAATGTACGTGTATGACTGCGGATCAGTACGCACGTCTGAGAGCACAAGACCCACGCATTCGAGGTTGGTGAGCGCGAAATACATCTGTCAAGAGAAGTTACAACTTAATTATTCTGACAATCGCAGGCTCGTCGACCCTCCCGCGAGCGACTAGCAGGGGGACGGACATAACTGACGGAAGAGTGTCGGCACTCGGCGACAAAGTGGCAGCTGCTACGAGTTCAACTTCTTTGTATGACAACGTGACGACAACACAGCAGAGTCAACAGCAGGGACAGCAGGGTCTGGGGGTGGGAGTCAAAGGCAGGCAGACAAGGGACAGAGAGACGAGTACGCCTGGGGGGAAGATCAACGGGCAGGCGTCACATACCGCAGGATCTCAGACAGATGAAGTATGAATTTTACTATATTTTTACGAATGCTATTTTAACTCCGGATATTTACCAGGGAGAGGAGACACAGAAGTCCGAGGGGACACAAGCTGGCGTGTCGGCTGGGAAAACAAGCACGGGTACTTGCACTCCTAGAATGATAAAAGACAGTCAGACTCAATCGAACGTAGGCGGCAACATGGACGGAGTCGATATGGTTCGAGAAGCGGAACTAAGGCAGGCCAACAACAACAACATTAACAACCTCAATAACAACATCAACAACAATCGAAGAAACAATAATCGTGAGTAGTGACCAAAACGTAAAATAGTTAGGATTAAGAAAGATACTAAACCTTTAATACCGTTCAATTCGGCTGGTTTAGCATCCATGACGCCGTGCTTTAATTTGCTTTACTATATTGGCTCATATCAAATTTAATTATTAATTATGTATAAATATTATTACATTTATACAAAATGAAAACTTTGTTATTTTAATAAATTTATCCCAATACATTTTCTTTGACTGATATAAAATGACATTTTGGTAAGCAAGTAGTAATACAGACATACTTACGTGATACATTTTCTCAATTTCA
This sequence comes from Cimex hemipterus, assembly GCA_039619505.1. Lineage (NCBI taxonomy): Eukaryota > Metazoa > Arthropoda > Insecta > Hemiptera > Cimicidae > Cimex > Cimex hemipterus. The sequence continues at coordinate 2,550,285 of CM077105.1, read as the reverse complement.
GTAAACATTAAATGTACGTCCTGTCACACAAAAGGGGTTTAATGTCCACTTCCCGTTGGGTGTCACCTCGAGGGATCAAACCGCTTTACAATACATTTGCATATTATTATGAATTAAATTCCGTTTGCTATGCCGGGATTAGAACCCAAAATCACTCTATCTAAAAATCAGGTGGTGTAAATTCCATATAAATGTGCACGTTACGTTATTTTGTTTCTAACCAGGTCTAATAAATATTTTGATTGTTATTTTGTCAAATGGAAAGTTTTTTACTCCATAAAAAGTAAACTATACAGGCAATTGTAAAAACTCAATCAAATTCAAAATTGCTATAAATAAAGTTAAGCTTTAAACACAATACTCTTCAATAACTTAACTTAGTTTAAATTAAGACAATACGTAAACGATTTTAATATTTTTATTCTGCTATTTAATGGGGACTTTGTATAAGCTTGATATGAGTACAAGTAGAATAGCTTACAAATGAACTCAGGAAGGGATATCTGACTTAAATTTTTTATGATTCTAGATTGAAAAATATTAGCCACTTGTCTGACGAGTCTTTCCAATATGAGCCCTAGAAACCAAGACAAAACATTATTTAACTTATTTCAGTATTTAATGGAAAATATTTATTTTCTTTTGTTGTAAATTTATTTCAAGGTTATTATGCATCATTCGATTTATTTTTTATTTATAATTGTAATTGTGTAATTATAATTTAAACAGTGTGGAAAATTGTATCAAAACAGATTAGACATATGAAATGTTTCTCTAAAAACAGTTTTTTATAATAAAGAAAAATACACATTTTTGGGGTGGATAGCTGCTGCCTGAAGTTTTATTTTATATTGCCAGTTCTAATTTACTTACAAGGTTTCTTTTATTATGTATAGTTTATAAGATTCAAAACCATATATTAGAGGAAGAATTTGGAAGGCAAACTATTTGAAGAAATATTTTTTTGATTTTCCCAAAAACTTGAATTTTTGAATTGGGTTTTCTAGAGGGTGTAAAACAAGAATATTAGTTACGAGATTTGTGTCACAGCATGCAGTCTATTATCCTCGCAAAACCTGTAAAGTTTCTAGAAGAAATAAGTTTAGTGATTTTCGTGAAAAAAGCCTTCCAAATTTCTCCGATTTTTTTTTTTGAAAACGAGAAAAATTGCGGTAACTTCGAAAGTACTGCACGAATCTCCTGGGGTTTATTACTGTATAAATTACACGTGATAACATCAATTTGGACAACGGAAATGAATCAAAATTCGCGATATGAACTAAAACATTTGAAGATTTTTTTGTTAATTTCAATCTTATTCTTCTCACTTGTCAATGGAAACAATCAAAACCTTGTTGCAAAGGATTGAATGGTTGAATTTTCTAACGGTTTCTATAACATTGAATTTAGTTAAAACCAGGAATTTAATTTTTAAGCAGAAGAACTAGAACATGGCAAGAAAAAATCTAAAATCTAAAAGGCACTTAAAACTAATCTAAATTGATTATTTAAACGAATTCATCTTGACCCACTTTATTTCACAGACGGAACCAACCAAAAACACACTTTTCCTAAATAGTAGTCCTTATTTTTAAAACTATATTGATTTTTGTTTGAACAATGACTACTTTTTGAGAAAAAGGTTGACTCCATCTGTGGAATAGAGTGGGTGAGGATAAAAAAATGTGATAACGTACTTTTAACAATTGCTCTTTTATTTTTAATATAAGAAGTGTCGTTTTGATTTTCTTACTTTTTACTTAGCTAATCGAGTTAATGCTATGTTGTTTATTGTTATATTATCCTACATTAAAAATAAAAATAAGTCGATATATAATAATCTTGAAATATATGCGGGATAATGATAGAAAAGTATATTTGAATTTTTTTTCTCGGCTCTAGGCACATTAACAAGGACGCTCCGACACGTGTCTAATAATTTTCGATCTAGTATCACCAAAAGAACACCCATGATCCGACGTCCGTTCCAGTCTTCTAATTTTTACCAAACAATAGAAATTTGTCGTTTCTGAAAATTAATTATTCAATATTAAAACTGTATAAAATATTGTCCAATTTTCAAATCAGGAGGGAGAGAGATGTCTCTCGATTCAAACACCCTGAAGAGGATGCTCAAGCCGATGCCATCTCTCGAAAGCCCGGTTACGAGTCCGGAAATGGGGAGACGGCGTTACAACTATTACAATCATTACCAGCAACAGAACAACAACACACGCAATGTCATGTCGGAGACGGAATCCGGCGGTGGACGCCATCGGGCTAATAGGTTTTCAGGTAATAACTTCGTCATAGCACTGTTTTAAAAATTTAATGATTCCAATCTTTTAAGAGCATTCCTCTTTATACCTATGGGCATTTTATGATTCTGCAATCGCAGGATAATGTTTACGTTTGTCATTTATATGATAGCATCAAAATACCATTTCGCGACATTATTAATGTACATGTCCATATTAAAGAATGACAGGTATAATATTAACGGTTTTTTCCGTTTTTCTGAGTAAAATTCGAATATTTTTGTGGTCGAACGCACAGTATCCAAAAATTAAATATAGAAAAAATATGGAAATATTTATATACATTCAATACCTATGTTTAGGAATAAAATAATAAAAATCATTTTTTCAAACTTGCAATAGATTTCCATTTTTCTCGGTTGTAAGTAAGGATTCTTCAATTTCTTCCAAGCTCGATACGAATTTTCCTTCTCACCTTTTCTTTTTTCGTTATTTCTTTAGTTTTTTGTTTTATAAATTTTGTGTTTCAGTCAGTTGCTGGTTTTTCCCATTTTTATTTATCACCTTTTATACCAGCTCTGCCAATTTTCATTTCCATGATTGAACCGATGATTATGTCTTGTCATTCCGCCTGAGTGGTATTGTCTTTTTGTCGTTTAGCTTTGTACCTATGTTCCTCCATGTCCCGTTTCTAACCTACGGCGTGTCTGCTGTCAGAGTGTGACCATCACCTGACTTTTGTTATGGACAGAAAATTTTACGTAACGGCACGAAGAAACTCAATAGAATCACGTCATAATCAAAAGAAACAAAATCTTTCGTTATAATTGGAAAATGTTATTTTGCTGTGTTTAAAGTATATTTATCTAAACTTGTTAATACAGTTTGATTTTGAAGCGATGGTACATATTTTTATATTTTCTAATACTAAAATAAAGTAATTGGGGTCTTACCATCTAACTACCGGTTCGGTGTCGTATACGAAGGATCAACCAATTACATTACTTTTTACTTTGTAATATCAATTAAAATGTCGAGGGATGTGCTGCGATTCGAACCCTAGACCGCTAGCATGGCAAGTACGAGTCGGACGCCCTGGCTACTAGCTCGGTCTGCAACATTTTTTTGGTTATGCAACAAACAAACCTGATCTATTTGCGAATATAGCTGAAAAAGCCTTATTGTTCTTTAACAATTTTATTTAAAAAATAATTAACAAATAAATTTCGAATATCAATAAAATTGTATGTTGAATTAAAAATATACAAAACAGAGAGACATCAATAGAGTTTGATAAAGTTTTACCTGAATATGAATATCTCAAATTTAATAAATATTTACTACGATTAATTTGGTTGATTTTAAATTGTTGTTTGTGTTCCCTAATGTGTGTACGCATTTTCGTGTTCATGTCATGAACAACAAGCAGTTAGAAATACAAAATAAAACAACGACCGTACAATTAAAAACTAATAAACTAACAACAAACAACAATCAGATTTCACAGCATGCACCATACTCACAATATTGGGAATGAGACAAATATACTAATTTATTTAATACAATTTTAATAATTTATTAATAAATTAGATAAAACTGAGCTAAAAAGAACAGAAATTATCAAAATTCACAGAAAACTACTAAGAACCAATACGAAAACATTCAGTTCCTAAATATTCAGAAACATCGAAAAACCCGTCTTAAAGCAAAAATTAGGAATATTAATTAAACATATTAAAACATTTTAAAATATAAAATTTAACATACGTACAAATATTCCCGTATAACATATCATATACGTGGCATCTGATGGACATACAACATAAGATAAAAGAGAACGAACACGACAAACCCAGACTAAATGCACGAAAGACTATAATATATTGCTGGCAAAATATTGAATTTATTCTGACATAACAAAGCTGCCCTTTTTATAAACTATGATTTTTTTTTGCTTGTAATGTCTTTGCGATGCGTTTTGTCCATTTGCCAATTTACGTGAACATGCAACACTACTTAAGAAGAGCACGAACACGATAAACACAAACTAAATGAACGAAAGACAGAACTATCGGAAAACCCATCAATATCTCTCTAAAACACAAATAAATAAATAAAAATAAGACTCATAAACCTAAAAGCGAAGAAGGCAAAATGTCGAATTGATTCTTCAAGCCAAAGTTGACCATTTTGATAATGAGTTTTTCCTGTCTGCGTTTTGTCCATTTGATATTTACAATAATTGATCTGTGTGTTTTCGCTTTGTGTAAATCTCTTTTATTTATATAGGCTTAATGCTGAGCGCATTGCCAATACGTTTTATACTTGTTTATCTGGCGTGTAATGGCTTATGTTAATCAGCGATTAAAAAAAAGGCAAGCATGATCGAATATCACTAATGATTTATTGGCCGGCTGGTAAAGTTTAAAAATACAAATAAACACAAAACAACGCGAAAGGAAAAGTTAATATTTAAAAACATATTGTGACAAAATATTTTTATATGTTTCACCTATTAGTCTTATTTATGTAAAAATCGCTAACCGGTCGTTATTATTTCAGGGTCTAGATCGTCACACGAAATAGGCCGTGGAAGAGGCGATTACGGAAGATCTTTGTACCTCGAGCTGGGCCACGAAAGAGCCGGGAATGGCGGCGGTGAGGCTTCGCCACCCAGTGACAACGTTCTCTTTGACAATCAATGCTACGCAACCACACCCAGTTCAAGCAACGGCAACTCGGATCTCGATCAGCCCTCCTCACATAGAGGTGACTCGCTGGTCGCGTTTTAAAATGGAACCGAAAAAAAAATTCACAACTTAAAATCCGAACATAAGAACACCTTTTCCCAAAAATCATTCATCAATTTCAACGACAAAACGATTAAAAGACAAACTTTTGTTTTTGTTTTATTTCGATTTTTTCTGCATGTAGACTGTTCATTATTTGATTTAATACACTGGAGCACAATTATCCCCAGTACAATTTACTACTTTTCCAGCCGTTCAGTTGTACATTGATATTTTCTTCGCATGAAGTGTTAATATTTTTGTTTCTTTGTTGGATTAACCTTTGAAGTTTAACGAAGTTTAAATAATATTTTCTTCCGCTAAGTGTTTCATTCATTTTAATATGTAGTTTTTACTAACCGTTAATTAATGATTATTTAGAGATCGTCAGATGCGGTCTGTAGTGTTCAGGCTTCAGAAAAAACATTCTGTTTATTGTGCTAACGTTTCGATCTTTAAATCGATTAGGTTTTGTGGTTCGATTGACCAAACAAATTATTTTCAATTAATTAATCTTTATGTAAGGTATTGGTTGAGATAAAAAAGCCAGCGTCATCAGCGGGAAGTTGGTATCCGATTGAATCGAAGTCACGATAGCTCATGTGTTAAAGCTACGGCGTATTTAGCCGAAGGTCGTGGGTTCGAATCCCGCTGGTACCACTGAGTTTTTTTCATAGCCAATACCTTACTAAAAGATTAATTATTTTCTGTCTTCATGAACTTTATCCAGTCATCTTTTGTCTTACATCTACACAGTAACGGCACATCTTCTGCCATGGAGATATTCTCAATAAAAATCGAATCGTTGACAGGATGAAAAATCTTTTTTCTAAAGCTCCATCACAGCAGACTGCATTACTAGCTCTAAAAAATCATCCTTTTTAACAATTATCCGCGTTAAAGTTTTAATATTTAAATTCCATACTTAATCAAATTTCCCTGTTTTATAATTGTTATGAACCCCACTAAAAGATTTTAACATATCATTATATTAAACCAGTTAATTTTTTAATTATAAAGTCTTTTAGTTTTTAACCGTCATTAATTTACAATTTAAAATGTCTCATTATATTTTGTACTTTATACGAGATTTTAATCAGCATGATAAATAATTTCAATTAAATAAAACGGGGCTATTGTAATATGATTAATTTGCTAACAGGCATTCATGAAAAATAAGTCTGTTAATTTTTCAAAAGTTATTTTTAATGATGACTGTTGACGAAAACACAAACTTCATTGACCACTTTATTGATATTTTCTTTTAACGCATTCTCTGCATGAAGGAGAACATTTTCTTTGTTAATTGACACTACAGCACAATAATCCCGAGTACTAAGTCAATATCTAACAAAAACAAAATGCGGAAATTATCATCGCATGACGTCTCTGTGCTGAATTTTTGATTTTGAAAACGTTAATACATTTTAATTTAAGAAGATCAACATAATTTTCTATATTATATAATAATAATTATTTTTTCTAATAATATGGGATTAAAGATCTTACAGCACTTTTCACTCCTTGCTAGCCAGTAAAAACACTGGGGGGTACGCGTTTGCTTTACCATTTGGGTCCCATAAAGACTAATTCCAATTATAGTTTTATTTATCCATTAAATTATTTAACTATTTTATACATATAACGAAATTGCTGTTTGATGGTAAAATATGTTTTACACCAATTTAACACCAATTCATTCAAATTTGACGTCTTATTTATCCTTAAGTGTCATCAAATCTCATTTTTCATTCCATTAATGCCATTTGTTTTTTCTGTTACTTTCCATAAATTTTCATCTCCTTAGATAAGTTCTATTAGCCTAAAGATAAATAAGGTAAGACCATAAAAATATGGCCATTAAAATGATATTAAAAATAAAACGAACATCAGCCAACTGGGTGTGGTGTTGCGTTTGTAAAGAGCACAGAGATCATTTTATATATATATATATATTTATATTGCCACACATAATAGATTTTAAAATTTTTTAAATGTTGTATTCTAGGGAGCACTGTGCATGTTTGTGTCTACCTTGAGCACTCAAACCCCACTTAACTTTGGAAAACTACCTTTAGAACACAGAAACACTTTTTAGGAATGTTATAATTTTATTTGAGAAATATTTGTAGTTATACGCTTCTTTTCTTTATTTGAAGTTGAAATTATAAATACGTTTTATAAAATGTAAAGCATAAATAATATGAGTTTTGGCTTGTTTCAAGTCAGAAGTTAAAAATGCACGTAGACTTTATTTTATCATAAATCTATTGAAAAATATCTTGCTTTTAATATCAATGTATTCGACTATATTGTTTTTGTATATATAAATATATTTTTTTTGTAATCGTAGCTCACTGTAAAATGTATAACCATACCGATATGACGTACATCCTTAGAACCTTAAAATTCGCATCTGCTATTGTCAATGAATGGTGTTCTCTGCAGGTTACGGCGGAAGAGATGGCTTAGGCACAGTTTCAACACCAAGTTCACCGACAAGCAGACTGTTGATGGAATACGAAATGCATCTGAGAAACACACTTGCCAAGGGGATGGACGCAGAAAGCTATTCACTACACACCTTCGAAGCCCTACTTACACAAAGCATGGAAAATTTAGGTAAGATTTATTTACATTTTGCTTTTTTATTGTTTGTATCTCCTAGGAAAAACCGACAAAAAACAGTTTCCAATTGAATGTAAAGAGACTAATTGTAAGTTTATACTAATGCCTCCCGCAAAATGCAGATTGGACAATATATGTTCTTCAAGTTTTCAATTCATTTGCGATATACATTTTGCAAAGTGGCTAACAAATGAAAAGTGAAATATATCATTGTAAAGATTTTCTGAGATACAAAGTAAAAATATATAGAATAGGAAAAACATACACAGAGCGAGTTTTTACAATAGATATGGGAAAACTCCAAAAAAATTATTCAGTGAATACTAAACCTTCTTACCGGTAGTGCGTAGAGAAATATGTCTGTAAAAAATGTTTTAGGTAATTTAAATATGGTTTCCACTTTGTAAAGGCATAAAACGAATTAACGTACGTACGAGCAAATCTGTATGAATTGATGTACAAATGCTTTTTGACTGAGCGACGTAGCAAAATTTCTTTTAACGGGAAACAAAATTGAACTCGTTTCGTGAATCTCATAAAGCTCAGGATACAATTTTTTGAGAAAAGAAAATAATAATTTTTCTCTTTCCAGTTTCTTGACTTTTTTTTTTCAAAAATCACAAAAATAGGGCTAAATTTAAAACGATTTATAGTTTCATAAGTGTGGTGATTATTGACCGTTAGTCGATGATTTTTCAGAAATGGTAAGGTGCGGTCTGGTGTGATGTAGGTATCAGAAAAACATTTCCTTTATCATGCCAACGTTTCAATCTTTATTGAGATCATCATCAGGGCTCAAAGTGTTTGTTTACTGCGTTGGTGAACCGCAGATGGCCAAGGAGCCACAACTAAACGTGACAAAATCACTCTCAACACAATAATAGCACAATTACGCAGAAAACAAAAACTCAGTGAGTAGTTTGACTGAATATAAAAAATATTTTTTTGCATTGTATAATCACTTTTTTCACATCGTACACGTATTTGTTAAATGTAAATAATGTTTGTAAATCCCATCCCCTGAAGAAGATCTCAATAAACACCGAAACGTTGGCACGATAGAGAAAACATTTTTCGGAAACCTACCTCACATCAGGCCGCATCTCACGATTTGCGAATAATAATCGTTTTATGGGGGTTTAGAACTTTCCATCTTACACTGATGAACACAATTTCTACCCTAATAACCACATTACCATGAATTATTATTTGAAAGTTCAGTACTGGTTATCAGCAAAAAAATCCCACTGCTGATCCAGCATAAAAATGTATATTTTTTTAAAACTGCAGCTTTTACATATCAGAATAGTTAAAAATACCATTTTTTGCCTACTTTACTAACAGCGTCTTTTTTGAAACTTCAATTGTCCAATCTCTTTAATATTATTCTTAATATTCTGTTTTTTCCTAGGTATAACAAAATTACAAAATTTTCTTATATGAAACTGTTTCTCGAGATTTCGGGATTTAAAAGAGCATTGAATTTTATTTGCGCAAGTTGAGTTTTAGTGTATCTTGTCTCAATCTGAACTTACATTTTTTTACTCTGTTGGAATATTCGTCTTTTATATATACTGTATGTCAAAAACTACCTTCTCAACCGAAACATCGTCCTTCAACATGCTTCAGCAAGCGGAACGGGTCTATCAGATTTTTATTGAGTAAATTGGGCGGGAACGGAAAAAATCCAAGCTTGAACAGAAATTCGCCTCTTTTGAAAAATGATAAATTTTTATCTTTATGTACACTACTCTCCAAACATGTTTATAATACTGAAAGGATATTTTTTTTCCGTATGATGAGCTATACATATGTATAATTTAAACGTTTAAAGAAATGTACAATTTCTCTTGTAAAAATAATTAAAATTCAACATCTATCAAGATTAAAATCAACCGAAAAAAGCAAAGTTAAAGAAAAGATATAGCCTACGGTCCCTACCAACTTGGGAAACTTCTATTTCTCTGACCTAAACAAATTTATTTTAATTTAGAGGCTTCTAAACTTCTATAAAATTTTCGATAGATCGGTGGTATCGATTTTCAGCTATGGCCAGTTTTGTGCTTTTGGTATAAGATAAATTTGGTTGCTTGAAGGGCAAAAATTACGGTGAAAAATATTTTTTTATTTTATCGATATTTTGTATTATGGTTTTGTATCTGGAAAAAAGAAATATTAACTTTGTTTTAAGGGGAAATTCTCAATACTGTTAGAAATAACAATTTTTGTTCGTTTTTATTTTAAACTTCCCGCGAGGAGGTTCTATTCATATTTTTGCAAACTAGGTAAATCTGAAATCGTGGATATTCATTCATCATCCAAAAATATGTGCAGTAGACTGTAAGATATAGCTCTGGTGTTAAGGTTTTGTGTTGTAATATTTTCAAAGACTTCTGTTTCCCAGTCATACATAATCATATTATGGAAGATATACTGAATTTACAAATGCAATTAATTTGATAGAGGTTAAACTGTAAAGTAATATAAAAAATATAATTTTTTCATAATTTGTTTTTAGAATTTGCCGAACAATTACCAACATCGAACAGCAGAAGCCCGTACCCGAACAGAAGACGTTAGTTTTTCTCGTGCTTTACTCTAGTTGACACTTAGAAATGTTTTATACTCCAATTAAAATTTTTCCAGGGCCAGTTGGAAATTCCGGAAACACGATGAACAAATCTTCCACCCTCCCGTTGCCCCACCGTCTGAGCATGGAGCGGCCGGCATCTAGCGCGGCGATATCCAGAGAGGGCTATTATAGCGACAGGAACGAACTTGCAAGAGAAAGGGGCTACCTTTCGGACCATAATTCATCAAGGTGGTTAAAACCTTTTCATACTTTGAGTTATTTCAAAAAGAATGAGAGATCAACGGGGAAGGCTTAATTAAAACTTTCACTACTTGGGCGAATAGGTCAGATTTTCAACAATCGCGAAGATAATAACTTTAACACGTTGCTAAAGCCATGTTTTTCATAGAAAATTTATAATCATATGAGAAAATTAGAAACTAATTTAAAAAGTTGATAACCTGATTAATCATAATTTCTCTTTTTGTTGATATAAGACAATAAAATATGTTTGGTAATTACTTATTATTTCGTATCAAAAAAATAGATATTATCATATACAATTCTATCAAGATATTGTTTTACTATTATTGAAAATGATTAACTTCAAAGTATATTAACATAATTCTTGTGTACTGACAAACATTAGTAATGGTAATTATTTATTGATTAGAATTCACAAAATAAAGTAAAAACATTTCGCTGGTTGAAGTAATGTTTAAAATATGAAATTTCACTCGTTTAAAAGTACGTTCCAAAGTTTACCGAAACTGTAAGGTCAAGCATGATTAAAAATAATCTAAGGTGAGTACAATTTATTTTGGAAATGATTATTTTTTATTTTGAGAATTGAAAACGCATGAATTTTGATAAGTCGTTCGTTGAAGTACAACACGTATGAAAGGTTTGTCCTTTTTGACACACGATTTTTTGTCTTGAAGTTTTAACGTTAGGCTCTAGTTTTGATGTTTGTCCCGTTGTTTTATCCGAATCTTTTCCACCGTTGGAGAAAAGTTCAAGAATGACCCGTGTGACACGTTATGATGATCGCTTCGCGGCAAATGCAAGCATGTGACTGATGTGTTTTTTTAGATAATTATAACAAATTCGCATGCTATTTGATAAGGAAATTTTAGATTTAAGTGATTTTATGTAACACAAAACTTCACCAATTTGTCAAACGAATGTTCATTTTTAGATGTTAACCAGTTATACACGCGGATCTTTCCCCGTTTAAAAAATAGTGACAAGGAATTTATCAAAAAAAAAAAAAAAAAAAAAATTTGATTGCAATTGTATATACAAATGAACTTTTAATAAAATATAAAAAAAAAGGAACAACAACAAAAGACTCTGCCGTGCTTCAGCACATTAATTTTTAACTGAGAAACAAAATACCAAACTCATTAATTAATAAAAAAATAGAATAAAACACAGGCTCACTGGCGTTGAAAAAGATATGATGCGAGACGATGTACCGCAATTTTTCTCAATTTGTTAATCTTCTCACCTCAGGAAGCATCAAAGAGAGACTGACTGGTTCTCTCCATTTCCGACGTGTTCGGCGCTTCGCCCAATCAGATCAATGCATTATAACTGATAAATAATGTGAAATTTGATTTGTAACAACAAACACACTTTGTGTATCAAAATAAACAGGAAAATTCAATCTTCGTCAAAATTATCGAACACTTATGAATTAAGATATTTTTGATTTGATTTTTGAGCTTAATTATGTTTTGTTATAGTAATATTATTTGTTGTACGACAGTCACTGAGAATTACTTACATAATTAACAAATGATGTAATTAATAAATATATCAAAGTTTCATTCGGTTCATTACAATGTTCCATATTCGATATTTTGTTAGCCGTGGGCAACGATTTATTTCAATATCGTTTCTACTGTTAATTTGATTCGAGTCGTAATACATCAGCGGGATGAATCAGAACAATATTTTTTTGAATATAGAGAGAAAGAGAGAGAAAGAAAGAAAGAAAAAGAGAGAGATAGAGATAGAGATAGAGAGATAGAGAGAGAGAGAGAGAGAGAGAGAGAGAGAGAGAGAGAGAGAGAG
>CM077105.1:2520230-2537559 GCA_039619505.1 Cimex hemipterus | reverse complement strand
GAGAGAGAGAGAGAGAGAGAGAGAGAGAGAGAGAGAGAGAGGGCGAAGAGAGAGAGATATTAAAATTGAGAGTGAGAGAGTGTGTGCGTGTGTGAGAGACAAAGAGGAAATTAATTGCGTTAAAAAAACACCGACACTCCGAGGGTTCATATATCAGCAGATTTTTATTTTATGAAGGGACTGTTAATAAAAGTATGAAAATTAAAATTTGCTAAAGAAACATTAAAGACATCTTACTAAGCTTGGTGCCAGACGCTCGGCGTAAACGATAGAAAAAAAAAGAATAAAAATCATTCAATAACTTGAACATGAATAGAAAAGGTTCAAGGATGTCTACAAACGTCCGGGATTAAGGTAGGCTTTCAAGCTTTCCCATTCCTATAGTACCTTCCAATATTAAAGTCTTCGGGAAAATTACCAATACATGCCCGTTCAAAGAGTTTGTCGATGGTATGCCGATCAAGGTACACAAAATTTCATAAATCCTCATCCAATCATCCCAATCCTCTCATCCTACTAAAGTTCTCACGGAGCCCGACATTGCGCCAAAAGCCTGCGGGCTCATTCGAACGCAGAAAATAAACACTTTATTTCTATTTATCGCTTACCAATTCTGCTGGATTATTGATAAGCTCTTAGCTGTCTCTTTAATAATCATGTTGTAATTCAAATAGTTTTTATATTAGTCGTATGAATGTTTCACTTAAACCCAATTTTTTCTTCCGCAGACAGGAATGTTTTTAATCAATTGATTTTTTAATAAAATTTATTATTCGGAAATCGTGAGATGAAGGTCTGGTGTGACGTAGGTTTCCGAAAAATATTTTATTATTTTCTTCGTTTTGATCTTTATTGAGATCATCGTCAGGGCTCAAAGTGTTTGCCTGCTGCGTAAATGTGCCATTCTTGCGTGTCGTGTTGAGAGCGCGTGATTTCTGAATAATCATCGACTAACGGTCACTAATCACCGCGCATTCCTACACGAGAAAAATAAAATTTATTTTGCAGTAACTTATAAAATATAAAATTTTAGATTGTATTAATTCAAAAGTTCTGCCCGATGTAATAATTAAACATCAAGGAAAGCATTCTTAAATACTCGCTTTTTCAATTAGTCTAAATGATTTATGAATCATTTCACAAATAATTTATGGTAGAATGTTGGACGATTCTAAATATCAGTGAAAATGTTAAAAATTAAATTAATCGAACTAAATGCATTTTCTCTTATTTTTGGCTTTATTTTATGTTTATCTATGAACGTTATGAACATCATGAGTGAGTTTTGTTTTTGTTATTTTGCATGAATCATCCATTTTTCGCATATGGATTTGCATTTGAAATTGCTTGAATTGTCAGCGATTTTTATCTTGGATTGCATAAATGGAAATGATTTTTGAAATATTATGTGAAACCTGTTTCAACTGTGATTTTAAGCAATAAATGTCTTAAAAGGAACTTGAATGGTGGCTAAATAAGAATGCGGACAAGTAAATATTTTTCTTATCTACATATTTTACGAAACCTCGCATGATTTCTTCTGTTAGAAGGAGTTTTTCAATTCGATCCGGCTTGGAGGAAATTTAAAATGATGTAAGATCATTAGTTTATTTGTTTGTTGCAGCCGTTGTGCCTCTTGCCTTGGCGAGTCAGCTCGAGCTCAATGGTTCAGGCATTCGGACGGTTGGAGGTCCGGAAGTTCTACATTGGGAAGCTGTGGAAGCTACGGTCCATCCGGCGTTTTACCGCCTTCGGGAAACGGCGCCCCTGGAAGTGGTGGCGGTACCGGTGGCCATAGAAGGTCCCCTTGGGATTCTTTGCCCTCTTTGAGACACGAAGGGTCTCTCAACGATTCCGGTTACAAAAGCAATCGAGCTGACTCGTTCGAACAGAGGTCAGTCTTAAGATACTTGTTACTCCCTACCTTTGCATGATTGTTTGGCCGTTAGATAGTCGTTGGAAATAGGATTCCGTTGTATTCCCTCTTCGGAGGGTTTTAAAATGTATAATGATAGTAGGAGTTCAGGCGGCGTTTCAAATCGAAATCTCAAATCGAATGGGATCGGTTTTACTCTCTGACAAACGTGGCATTCAGCATTTTGTTAGTTTCCAAGAAAAAGCTATTTCTCCATTTTGATAAATGTTGTTTCAGAGGGGTTTTCGACCGCCAGGACAGTCTGAGGTCTGATTACATGAGCGACAGGGAATCTTCAAGATACGGGATCGTTCAGCAGGCGTCAATTGAAAGTACAGACTCGAGGCTGTGCTATCTGACATCATCTGAGGTGAGTCCCAGTTGATTACTTCAATTATTAGTACTCAATGGTTTCGTCTCTAACTGCCCTGGTAAATTGACATTTACTAATAAACTTTAGACGTGCGCGCCAACACACACACACTCAGGCACAAATATATATATTTTTTTATTGAAACACATCTGCAATATAACTTTTTAATCACAGTTTTCCCCGTAAATTTTGACCTTTTTAATTTAAGTATCATTTGTCCTTCCAAATGATCTTTTTTATATTTTAAATTAAGCCTTTTTAATATAATATTGACTCTTTAAAAATCTTTAAAAAAATGTAAGCACGTAAAGTAGAATTTTTGAAATTGACAAATAAAATAATTGTGCTATTTTTTGTTTATTATTTAAAACTGCATATTTCAGTTTGGTTTTTCAACCATTATATTTTAAAAAAATTTATATTTAATTTTAGTTATTTTTGTAATTTTAATTTACATTATTTATCATATGATTTTTTATATAAAACCCGAATTATTTTAAATTACAAATAAAAGGGCACTCTCAACACGACATACAACAATGCCACATCAACACAGGCAAAAACAGTTTGAATCCTGAAGATGATCTCAATAATAGTTCGAAACGTGACCCGTTAAAGAAAATGTTTTTCTAAACCCAAAATCAGTCTCACGATCCCCACATAATCTTAAAGTAAAATTTAAATAAAAAAAGAGAATCCTTAATTTTTATAGTTTTTAAATATATAATATTAAATTTTAATAGTAATTAATTTTCGGTGTCCGCAACGGTTTAGGTGTTGACTCAGCGCTCATCACTGTAGGTGGCCCCTGGGTTCGAATCTAGCGGCCCTGCATTCGAACCCGACAGCTTACAAAGGAGCTTTTAAAAAAAAAAAAAAAAACACTGGCACCCTGAGGGTAGGTACGACTGCAAACTCTCGTTAAAAATCCATTAATTTTTAATTATCAAAGTATGGAGTTCATCGTTTTATCCAAAATAAAATATATTCACTCACACTGGCCCTGATCGAATAAACAGTACGTTAAAACATGCATACCCGCGCATAAACCCGTGCATTTAGTTTTTAATTTTTTACCTTTTTATCGATGGTATTTCAAGTATGGGGTTAGATAAATTGTCGGTGTGCTGGGGTTTTTGAAAAAAGCCATTCTTAAGTATGCCGGGTTCGAATGGAAGGCCCTAAACCGCTGATATATTACTTCTTTCCGAATGAACATATTATTAAGTTTGGTATATTTTACAATTGTGTCGAGAGACATCAAGATAGTGTAACATTAAACTATAATTACCGGAATTACAAATGATAAATTAACCAACAATTAAAGCATTAGGCAATAAAATGTAGATTATGGGATATCTCACTCTGAGTATGTTGGAATTGGCCTCCTGTGTTGTTAAATGCGTTTCCCTATTGTAATTATCTACAATACGCCCTTCCCTGCTCTGCGACAGAACGTATTATGTCGCTTGCATTGTCATGGCACGATCCGGCCGATTTCACAATAAATGGACGAATCGTTTTTCGAATCGAAAAGCGGAGATTTTTCGTTAATGGTCGATTATGAGCCGAACTGTTGTATTAATCCGACTTCAGTTAGGTGGATAATTTGCCGGAAAAATGGTTCTGAACGCTATATTTATGACCCGTCAACGCGAGGTATTTAAAAAAATCGTATATAGACAAATCAAAATTAATATTGTTTCGCACATCTTTATCTATTTTCAAAACCTAAAATTTATCTTACTGGTGAATCTTTGTTTAATTAACACAAAATTGTTTTTCCAACTTATGATGAAATCGAATTATTTTTACAAATAAGAATGAAAATGCTTGCAATTTGAAGTTATATTCATTCCATTGGTGAGTTATGTAGAATGTTTCAAAAGTATTGTTTTCCTGGGGGGGGGGAGCTATAAATGTTTCTACATATAAAATAGACTTTTTTATATTTCCACTAATAGGAAAAAATGTCCACCCAATTGAATTTTTTTCATTTTCTGAATGAACGAAAATTCTGCCCTTCATTTGTCTCATTCCTTTTACCAATAAATATTTGTTTATGTTGTTTTAAAATGAAGGTAAACAAACACACACTTAACCCTTAATTCAAAACAAGAATAAAGCATTTTTCAATGTTTATTTTTTATGGTATTTCAGTTTTTTTCAGTCCCATTTGAATTCTGAAGTAATAAATTGTTTATATTTCAAATTTGTTTTCTTAATTGCAATTTTCAAACGTAAAAATGCCACATAGTGCTGAGGATGTTGCGCGTGGTGTGGCACTTACCGATGGACGTTTCATCAGGTACGCGGCTATTGCTATCGGAGTAAAAAACTTTGCGAGACGCTGTTGGACGTTTTCGAGAAACAGGCCCGGTTCTAGACTTGGGTAGGTTATCCCACATGTCAAATTGGACTTAAAACCATCTCTTGATTCACAATTGTACTCATGATATTTAATTTTAGCCTTACTTCATCACATGAAACGGTGGAAATTCCCAGTTCTACTTCTAGAATTTGTTGGTATATCTTAATAATGCAAGATTGAAAATAAAGCACGACTTTTCTGCAGTATTAAAAAACAGTCAAAACTGTTTTTTGAAAACGAAAGGGAAAAAGTTAAATAAAAAGTCACACAGGTCAAATGAAAATGTGAAATTAGTTTGTTACCTAAGATTTGTAAGACAAAGCAAATTATTTCATGACGTTTTGAACAATTTAAACAGACATTAAGAAAACTTAAAATTTATGTTTTGTATTTGTGTATTTGCATATTGGAAAATATTATGATATCCGTATTATCTCCATTTGTGTAGTTTAAATGTTGATGGACCCCCTTAAAATTATTTACTATTTTAAAATAGTTTTTTTACCTGGTTTCCGCTTAGAATTGACATAATTTTTAAAAACAATATCGCATTTTTAAATGAGCTGCAAACTCAATTTATCTATCGCGGCATCATTAATTAATTAAATCAGAATGTTTACTCCGTGAAAAGTTCAGTTCAACGAACTTCGTCGTCTTTGCACAACCGGTTCTGCAGGAAGAATGACCTCGGCCTCCTTGTTAGATAAGTGGCGTGTAAGCGTCCAAAGGATCCTTTTTCTCTTCCTCAGGAAGTATTCCGGCCGCTAAAACTGGTGTACATTCCCTCGAACTCGTTCTTGACTTTCTCATTGCTCATTATCCGCCAACGCGGGCGATTTATATTGACCGAGGGACTGCAAAGGCAATCTGATATACCGCGGCCATGTAATAATGACGTTTGTTTATACAACTTGTCAAATTTCTCCGGAAGTATTTGACCGCCTCGAATAAATATACATACATTGCCAATTCGAAAATATTCAAAGCAAAGGATTTTTAATTGAATAATAAATAGACACATACTGTTTTGGTTTTCTTGTAGTCCTAAGTGAATACAGGACTACTTTATTAATTTTACATTAACAATTCGTTTTCTAATCGAATGTAGAAATGTTTATTTATGTAGGTGTCCAAAACATCCTATATGTTCTATATTGTTATCGCTAAACTTGTTCAACTACTCTCTTTAAAGCTATTAGCATCAACATTATTCTACAAACATATATCATAAGCTATTAATGTAGATAATATTATAAACGACAATAAAATGTACCACAACATCACGGCAATAAACATTATTTTATTGTCCATGTATGTAAAATATTTCCTGTGCCTCTCTAAATGATGTCTTTCCAAACAAACTAATGCGATCAATTTTTCATTAAAAAAATGCCTGTAAACACGTCCAATTACAAATTCACTACACACCTACAATATGAAACCCCATTTAATTTCAAGAACTAAGAACTGGAAAGAAAAAAACAGGAAAGGAAACAAAAGAAAAATGTAGAGTAAAAGGTTATTAAGAAATCGTAAGATGCGGTCTGGTGTGATGTAGGTTTCAGAAAAACACTTGCTTTATCGTGCCAACGTTTTCGTCTTTATTGAGATCATCTTCAAGTTCTGGGATTTACAAACACCGTTTAAATTTAACATGTAGGATGTGGAAAAAAGTGAATTTATATAATGCAAATTTATACTTTATATTCACTTAAAGTATTTCTAGTCAGTTAAAGTGTTTGATTTCTGTGTAATTGTTCCATTGTTGCGTGTCGTCTTGGGAGCGCCAGTTGCTGTTTTATATTTATATAAGTTGGATAAACACAAAACATCAATATCTCACTGGCGCTCTCAAGACGACACGCAAGAAGATGATCTCAATAATGCTCGAAACGTGGGGACGACAAAGAAAATATTTCTCTGAAACCTATGTCACACCAGGCCGAATCTCACGATTTCTGAATAATCTTCGACTAACGGTCAATAGTCGCCACCCATTTCTGTAGAGTACAAGGACAGAAACAAGGGAACTATCATCAAATGGACCCCAAATTAGGTGAAAAATATTGACGAAATAAACTTGATTAAAATAATAGAATTGCTCTGCTTTTAAGTTATAGAACTTTCCAATCAGATGAATTTAAAGACTTTTTGAAAAATTAAAAGGACAGACTTAAGTTTATTTTACTTAAATTCCCCTATTTGGGTATTTTACCAATTAAAATGTTTTCAACCTACTGCTAGTTATCGCTTAAGTGAAATTAATGTTTAATTGCTAAAAATGTTTCGGCTCCGAACCGTTGAAAAAATAGTCATTAAACAATGTCGAAACTTCTATTCAAAAATAATAGTTGTAGTACAAAGTAAACCGACTGCGTTGGTACAAATATAACCTAGGAAAAATACTACTTGAAGGTAGTTATAATGTACTATAAATGTTAAAAATGGCAACCTTTTTAAAATTGCAAAGTTGCCATCGTTTCCGGACGAACTTTAGGGTTCTTAACTTCCGAATGATTTCCTGACGGTCGATTCATCCCTTCCTTTGTTTAAACTTTTTGATTATTC
The DNA here is from genome assembly GCA_039619505.1 of Cimex hemipterus. Taxonomy (NCBI): domain Eukaryota; kingdom Metazoa; phylum Arthropoda; class Insecta; order Hemiptera; family Cimicidae; genus Cimex; species Cimex hemipterus. The sequence continues at coordinate 2,530,332 of CM077105.1, read as the reverse complement.
TTCTATTCATTTTCCTACCAAAAAAGGGTTTTTAATTTGTATTACTTTTATTACTTGGTAATAGAAGGTTCAAAATTTTAATGACTAATGTAGCTGTACCGAACTTCTTCTAGGAATTAAAGGTCAATATTACTTTGGCAATAACTGACCTTTCAGCCATAAAGTCAGTATTTTTATGGGCACACAGCTCATTATTACGGGCAACTTTTCTTTAAGCTCCATATCTGTCAATATTTCAGAGCCAAGAAAATCTTACTTAAACTTTATACAAGAACTTTGGAAACTAATACAAATTTATTTCTACCAGAGGAAGCAATATGGAAGTTCTAACAGGCACTTTGGATGAAATGACCAAAGCTTGATCCGAGAAAAATTCATCATAAAGTCTTTACAATGATAAGAAAAAATGAAATGCTTTGACTGAAAATCAAAACAAAGATGAATTTGACAAACTCTTCTAAATAAAAATTGAAATAAATGAATGAAAAGATCAGATTCCCGAAGTTTGTAGAGGATTTATAAATGGATCCAAAATAAAACAAAGAGACCATAGTTCAACAGATTGTGATCGAGTAAAGCTCCTGCTGGGTCCCACACCAATAATTTTCCTGCCTGAATCCATGCAATAAAACTCAGTGTATAAAGTACACAAAAACCTCAGAAAATGTGTACTAATATGCATATTCTAAGAACGGGGAATGCCTAACACGCTTTCAAATCCTAGTAAAACACAACTAGGTAACTCCGATGTAATTAGATTGACAAGAGGGGTTCGCAGGGAACAGCAAGACAGACAAACAAGGACCAGATCGTAGCTTAATAAATGGATGGATAAAGAAATGACTACTCACTGAATATATTCGCCAAGACATTTTGAAACATCAGAAATGAGGAAACAAAAATTACCTTACGCCTTACGCTCAACAAGCAGGGAATCAAAGAAAATAATACTTACCACTCCCCACTTAAGGGGAGCAGGGCGTCTGAAAATAATTGATTGTTATTTTTCTTTTCTAATTTATAGGGAATTTATTTCTGCACTGAATATTATAATATTTTTTGCCAAGTTTCGTTTTTCTTTATATAGTTAAAAAAATTATTTGGGAGAAAAGTCTTGGGATTGAGTGAATCTAGGATTGACCTCACGTTTTCCTTTTTTTGAACTACCGTCTCGTTTTGCCCCTCGTGTGAGGGCTTAACTCTGTTTTACTCATCCTTTTCAGCAGGCGACAACAAATCTTCCTGTCGCACTCTCGAGCAAATCTATTTTCGCCTTTCAATCCTAGGTTTTCGTTTTGCTAGTCGGTCTAGACGTCTACGATTTTGCGTACTTCTTTCCAAGCGCCTTTTGTTCCGTTTCGCTTTTGATCTTTTTTTGTGTGCTGTGTAAAATGGAGATAAATAAAACCATGGTGAAACTAAGGAGCGATCCGCTCCGTCGCCAAGAGTTTCAGTTTTTACGAGCGTGTTCAATTAATTTTTTTACGACAATTATTATTACAATATTTAGGCATATCGTTCTATTGTATTTTCGGATCTATTTCAACTACCTAGTCCAAAACCTGGACACCAGATTTTTTATACTGCGACTCACGACAATCGTCCTTTGCGTTCCAAGACGGTCAGTATTCTGAAGGAAGTTACATACTTCGAGATTCTGGGATGTGCTAAGAATAGTTTACTTTATGTTGTTAAGGTTAAAAAAATTATGGCCATGATGTGTCTAATTGAGGCTAATCAAAATCCAAAAGGTGAAATAAGATTACATGGCAGATTGGATAGTTAATGGGCTACATATAAAATTTTGCTTAGATATTTGAAATTTTTTGTGGTTCTGGGGAATAAATAAATAAAAATTTACTTTCTGGTATTCGTAAGAGGTTCAAGTTATTTAGTAAATTTTGAAGTTAATGATATAAATAAAAATAAAAATATTGGAGCTGGAAAATCAGTTCTTTTATTCACTAAAACGAATGTCGTCCTGCTCTCTTTAATACTACCTAGTACCTGGCAATTGGAAAAAAAACCGAGGCAAAAACTAGCTGATCCTGTATTGAATAAACGGGAACATCAAAATATACGTTATATCACTCCAAAGTGTGAGGCCGAAAACGTAAGAATAGTGAAATTTGTGAGTATGGAAATAGAGAAAGGTCGGTTACACAATAGATCTTCTAGGTCGCAATGAAAAAAGTAGGCTACAGTCACATGTGACTCAGAATGAAAAAACAAGAAAACCTCTCCATCCTCAAAATGAATCCTACCGACGTCAAACGATAACTGAAAATTAAGTCTTTTTGAGCATATAAAAAATAAGATAATTATTACGAAGACAGAAGAATCATTCTTGAATCACGAAAAAAATAACTTGGTTAGGGAGGACATGACTGATTTTATTTTTATTTTTCTTTCATTTTTTCTTAAGAAGAATGTAAATCCTTGCAAATGATATACCACGTGATATGTTACCAGTTGTATTGATTTGATAAAATTTTATTTTACGACAAATCTAAAGATAACAATTTATAAACACACGAGCAATATTATGGGATGGATACAGCATAAAAGAGGCAGAAAAGTCGCTACAAATATAAACTATACCTTTTCTTCGGGTTTGAATAAACATACAATATAATTCACCCATAATGCAGAAGAAGAATGAATAAAAAACATTTAAGAAAAAAGGCGACGCTTGGTAACGTTGGTACAATATTAGACGAAATTAAACATTATCCCATAATTTTCCAATTTAAAATTCATTCTTCACGTTCTCATATTTAGAAAAATATTTTTAAAAAGAAATGAATAAAGGTGTTGCTTATAGAATAAATTTAATAAACCTGTTCAGCACATATTTGCCTGCTACGCTAATGGTTGAATTCCGACCGGCCAGGCTATTTATGTTAGATCATTTGTGGATTCTGGAAAGTGCTTTCATTTTGTACTTGTTTCAATTTCAAATTACTTTCTCTCCTGAAAAAAAAAAAAAAATCTGACCCGTTCACTAGGCGTGGCTGGTTTGATGGTCAAGTGTGCTATTGATAACGAACCAGGAAATCACTTCCAGCATTCCTTTTTAAAATAGCTTGAAAGTGCCAGGAAGTACCAAATAACCCGATACCCTAACCAACACTTATGGAAAAATATTATAAAATAGAAATGTTACGTCTTGACAATCTCACTACTTAACCTTACTGTATTTGAATTATCTAAAAGAAGAGGAACAAGCATTCTGATAGTTAATGAGATGTTTAAGCATTCGTCTGTCCTCGTCGGAACTAGTGAAAATATTTGTGCATTTCACTTTCATACTTTAAATTAGTTCATTATAGATGTAAAACTGCTTAGACAAGTTGCATCAAATTCTTATTTATTATTCTAGGTTTCTAACATAAACTATATCCTGGACCGCCTTGACTGGTGATTGTCATCCGATTTGGATTTTCTACGCTGGCGGTTCTGTGTTTAAATCCCAATATAGCCGGGTATTTTAATTGAGAATAATAATAAAAATGTGTCATAGGTAATAGTTTTAACTTCTCTTCTGCGATTTCCAATGAGTTAGACGTCAAGTCCCTTGACGGAAATGACTTTACTGTTAACTCAGTCTTGAATGTGTTGAAAACTTCATAATGTATTTTAAAGATACGGCACAGGGATAAGGATAAGAGAGACGGCCACAGGGCCTACTGCACCTCGACCTGAATAGATCTGTTCGACTCCTCTGTCATTTATAACTCATTGGCCAGCTTGAGGCTATTGAACGGCCTCCACAGCTTTACCATCGGTTCCTTGGTGTTGGATCTTGCTTGTGGTTTTTCTCGGTCTAGTTACAAGAACCAGCACTTACATAGGCCTTTACAGAAACATAAAATGTGTTCTACAGTTTTCTGCTTTTCCTGGCAGTATCTGCACAGTGTTCTTCTGTACCCCTATCCGGTGCTTGTGTGCGTGGCAGTGCCCTGTCAGGAGCCCTGATTCGGTTGCGGTTGACTTCCAGTAATTCTTTTGTAAGTTTTGCAGATGGTCTTTCTATGAATCTCTTCGCGTGCCTCATACTTGTGGTATTGTTCCACTAGGTTTTTAATTCATTAAGGATCAATTTTCAGATGTATCCTGATAGGCCGCAGTAGGATTATGGGTCTATAGTGTCCATGATGTCCACATCAACCTGTTCGTTGCCTCTATGCCCCGAGTGTCGCTGACTTCTGGCATGGCCCCCATGTATTTCAAACACTCTTTGCCCGAGGTTTAGGCCTGAGTGCCGCCTGGCTATGAGAGAAAATGTCTATTTCCGGGAATGTATTTTTAGCCTTTTTATTTCCCTGGCACATTGTTTAATCGCTACTATTTCAGACTGAAAAACAGTAGCATACAGGCCTAGGTTTACCGTCAGTACGGTCTTGGGTTCATTCCAAAGACCCCCAGCTCTGGTACCCTTATCGGTTTTGGAGCCGTCATTATACTCTTAGGAATTTGTCTTTAGTGTTCCTTTGGTCCATTCTTCCCGTTCTGGTATCAATACTTTCTACTTCTTGGTGAAGTTCTACTTTGGAATAATGGCAGCAGCCTGTATTTCCTATGAAACATACGTACTCGTTGCCCAAATTTTCAATTATTCAGTATTTATTGTTGTTTTAATTAACAGGGGCTGGGGAATTTCATTTGCATTTATTCGAGAGCTTTGATTGACGAAGGCCGTGCTTTTAACTCCATCCTAATGATAATCAGTGCTTTTCCTCTTCCAGAGGTGACTTTTTTGATAATCGAATTAATTTGGGAAAAAACTTCCCCATGTGGGGAAGAGTAAATGAAAAACATAATACTTGCTTGAATCCAGCTTTCTGAAAAGAGTAAATAATGTTGATAAATAAAGATGTCAGAATAACAATGCTATGGTTGTTAAACGAGAACTGCAAGACACAGTTAGATGTCTTATATACTTTTCCCTTCTTTTTTACTTTTTTTTGGTATATTTTTTTGATTTGATAAATGGCAAAAAGGAGGGAAACTCGAAAGGTGGGGTTGATATGGGAAGTTGATGTCTGAGAAGATCGAGGTCACGATCCACTCAAGTGGTATAACAGCGGCGTATCTAGCGAAGATGGTCGGTTCGAATCCCGCTCGTGCCATTGACTTTTTTTATCTCAACTACCAAACCTTAATGATTGTAATGTATTAACTGGTCAAGCGGACAACAAAATTAGTGAATTTAATAGGCTATAAAGTAGAGAGAGAGACATTATGAATCATGGACGCTGATGTAAAAAAAAGTGTTAAACATACTTTCTTGGAATATTGCTTTAGTTTTGTAATTTCAAATAAAGAATTCTTTTATTTAAAAAAGCTAAAGATGTACAGAATGAATTCAACATCTGTCTTTATTGTGTTAGAGAGAAATTGAGGGGAAAAACCCTGTCAAGCAAGAACTTTTTTTTGTGTAGTTCCTTGTGTACCAAAAGGTTTTAACATATCTCTCGAGGATAGGGGGATACGAATGAGGCTTAGCTATTTCAAACAACAAGGACACTCATAAATATACTATTTTTAATTTTCTTTACGCTGAGCCAGCGCTGCAAACGGATCTTTTTTACCTTACTCAGCAACAAATTATTTCACGACATAGGATGTCGGCAAATCGAAATCTTATGCAACCGAGAACCACTTTATTTATTTTTTCCTTTCAACGAAGGTACGTCGATGAGAATCTTGCAATTTGAAATATTGTAGTAAAGCCCCTGTTCGAATCCTACTTTCTGTAATAGTTAGATCAAAATTTTTTGGCTTATGAGAAGCTAAACAAAAAGTAAAGGTTTGGTATCTGGAGAATTCAACAAGAGAGGGAACAGAATTTAAGCTTAAATATAAACTCTTCTTTTTTTATGCCATTACTTCATGATTTTTATTACCCGACGTATATCACTATATAACAATTAATTACGGTTTTTAGTTGAGATGAAAAAAGTTAATGGCACGAGAGGGATTCGAACCCACGACCTTCGGCTAGATACGCCGCTGCTCTACCACTTGAGCTAACGTTACTTCGATCCACTCGGACATCAACTCCCCAACTCAACCTCACCTTACGAAATATGGCAAAAGGAGGAAAAACTCGTAAGGTGGTAGAGCAGCGGCGTATCTAGCCGAAGGTCGTGGGTTCGAATCCCTCTCGTGCCATTAACTTTTTCCACCTCAACTAAAAACTGTAATTAATTGTGATATATTAATTGGTCGAGCGGACCACGAAAATAGAGAATTATATCATTATAGTACACCTTTGCTAAATCATTCTGTAGATGTTAATTTTTTATGGGGCTACATTATTTAAGCCTTGGAAAAATTGTAATAACTTTCATAGGGGCTTGCAAAAGCTTTTGTTTGACAAGTGAGTACCATTCATATTAACAATTTCCTTATAATAGCCAAGAAACTATTCCATGAAATTTGAATTATTTTGTAACGTATTTTCATTTTGATTTGCTGCTGTTTTTACTTGACTAATGATCAAGCCATTTTTGAAATGATAATAAATTTTATTTAAATGATATGTAAAACTTCCAGTCAATCTGCTTGTAAGATATAAAGGTTAAAAATTTTTGTCATTAACTTTAGTTGATTTTTAGTAATTAAATTCATTGAATGCACTTTCTCATTTCTAAGTGAATCAATTTTAATTAGACGGCATCATTAATATTAACTATTATAGAATATGGGCGTAAGAATGGTGAAGACATTGTTTTATATAAAAAATATTTATTTATTTTTATTATAACTAGATAACTGCAGTAATATTTTGACCAGTTCGAACGATAACAAAAACAATATATTAAATTAATAAATAAAATAACAAGAAAACAACAACAACAATTGGATTTCAGAAACTATTGTGCTTATTTGTGGTGACCTCTGTGTGTGCTCTTGGAATGGTAGACAGTCTTGTACTTGTAGACGGGTACAGGGACGGGGTAAGGTTGTTCCACGGGGTAGGGTACTTTTTTAACAACTTTGTAAGGAACGGGTTTTTCAACTGGGTAACGGACGATTTTCTCGACAGGGACTTGAACGGTTTTTTCGACCCTCACTGGTACCGGGATTTTGACAGCGTAGGGATGGGGGATTTTGATAGGAACATGTACAACGACTGGGTGAGGGACTGGGTGCGGTACATGTACTTTGACCGTTTTATGGTAGGGAACGGTTTTTGTGACTTGGTAAACGTGAGTGTCATGACCGCCTTCGTGTCCTTCGAAGCCACCTTCGTATCCGCCTCCGTATCCCCCGCTCGAATGTGGACCATGCTCTAAACTGACACCACTCAAATCGAAATGTCCGTGTCCTCCGAAATCGCCGTGACCATGTGGTAAAAGAACGACACCGTGACCTTCACTAGGGCCAGCGCCGAAGGAAAATCTGTGACCACTGCTTGAAAAGTCGTCGAAGTAGAAACCATGACCTTCGTTTGATCCTCCGTCGAATGAGAGACCATGACCACTATATCCACCACCAAAGGAGAATTCTTGTCCTTCGTTGAACTCACCATCGCTGCTGCCGCCACTGCTGCCGCCGTTGTTGCTGCCGCCATTACTACCGCCGCCGCTGCTGCCTCCGTTGTTGCTGCCACCACTACTGCCGCCGTTGTTGCTGCCGCCATTACCGCCGCCGTTGCCATTACCGCTGCTGCTACCCCCGCCGAGGGAAAGGCTTTCGAATTCGCCTAATTCAAGAGAAAATCCACCTCCACTACTTCCTCCATCGCTACTTCCTCCTCCACTTTTTCCTCCTCCATTACTACTGCCTCCATTACCACTGCTTCCACTACCACTGCCTCCGCTTCCTCCTCCTCCATTTTTTCCGTTTCCACTTCCTCCATTACTACTTCCTCCTCCATTAGAAGAACCCAAGGAGAATCCACCAAAGGAGAAACCGCCTTCATTGCTGCCTCCACTGCCCCCTCCTCCATTTTTTCCGCCTCCATCACCATTTCCTCCTCCATTAGTGGAACTCAAGGCGAATCCTCCAAAGGAGAAACCGCCTTCGTTGCCAGATCCACCTTTTCCTCCGCCATTTCCTCCTCCGTTTCCTCCTCCGTTTCCTCCTCCGTTTCCTCCTCCGTTTCCTCCTCCATTTCCTCCTCCATTACTTCCTCCTCCTCCACCATTGGAACTAAAGGAGAATCCACTGTCTTGAAAGGAGAAACCGCCTTTACCGCCAAATCCACTGTTTCCGCTGTTCATCGGAACCCAGCCATGAAAATATCCTCCTCCTTCGCTTCCGAAGCCTCCAAAACCGCCATATTCTCCACCACCGCCTTCACTAAACATTGTGAAAATAACCAATAAAAAACGATTCCCTGATGATTTAAACAACTATCAACTGACTGTATTACCTTAAACTTAGTTTCAGACCTCTAGACGATCTCACATTTTTCTGAGCAATCGCTACATCACCAAACAAGCACAAACCGAGAAGAAACAACGCCTGAAAAAATAAGAAATTAATTAGAAATTTTTGTTAATTGTAGAAGGGAAAGAGCCTACAAAACCTCTAAAAGTAACTGTTTGAAATTTTTGTTGAAGAATGTACAATAACAACTTGAATAGGGGTCTTGGCGTCTATTTCCTGACACTTTCTCAACTGAGCAACATGGTATAATAACTATGTAAAGAAATCTTATTAAACAAATAAAAACATTTTAACTTTATGATTGTAAATTATTTTAGGTCTGTAACTTTTTAAATGTAAATTTTAAAACCGTTGTATACGCTGTTCTTATTTTCATCACTAAGATTTGCCAAGTTTTTCAATTTCAATATATTGTTACAAATATTTCTCGCCGACCCAATGAATTGATAAATTTTTTTTTTGCTCGAAATTGTAGTATAAAGTTCCGAAAGATGGTCGATGTGTACTCACTCTTTCCATGACCGTGTTCTCGAAGAGATTTGGCTGTTATAATTTTCTGAGAAACAAACTTCCCATTTATACTGTTCCCCCTCAAAATATTATCCCCACTTTTTATTTGATATGGCTACGGTTATAATTAATTTTTAAACATTTTCAGTGTGATATTGTTGTTATTTCTATTGATTTAAAAACCACACTTTCTCATCGAATGCAGATTTATTATCTTATTTATCTTTTTATTATCGGCTATTATTTGAAAATTTACTGATAAACAAAATCACAAAATGAACTTATATTGTGATCACCCAGTATCTATCATAAACCTAAAGAGCGTTTGTTACAGTGAATGTATACTCACTCTCTCCATGTTGGTATTGGTGACGAGGTTGTGGTTCTGTTATAATATCCAGGAGCCCGATCTTGCTTTATATACTCACTTGATCTAAAATCCGCCCCCTCTCTACACGGGTTCCCTGACCCTTTCTGTTCTGTATAATCACTTTCTCCCAAAAGGGATACCTTCATCAGCTGTGGATCACATCCTTAAAAAAAATAGACACCTGTTCTGTTACTTTCTCGTGGTTTGAGCTAGTTAGTCGTGGCATGATCTAATTTATAATTTAAACCAGACTGTTTAATTGTACATGCACTTTATTTTATGTAAATTCAAAAGTACGTGTAAGCTCATAAATAAGGTTTTTCATCTTTTATAATACTTTGTAAATATATATAATTTGCACTATCTGAAAATTAAAAAAATCTTTTTCCTTGTAAACGCTTTTCCGAAATTTTTCTGAAAAACATAAATGGCGATAAATTTAAGACGGTTCGACCGATCTGCTCGAAACTTCACAAGAATTTAACATCTTATTATCCACACGTACCTGGCTCGCGTAAGTAAATTATAATTTGATAGAAAATAACGCTTTTGACGGTTTTATGTTAATTTTGTTGTTGTTTTCTAGCTTTTAATGGCCTGAAATCAAAATCTTGAGACATAACGCTTTCAACGGTTGTAGTAATGTTGAATTTGATAAAACCCACAGGTATTAAGAATTTTCAAGCAGAATAACCAGATATTTGCCCAAAAATAAATGTATTTAATTACTTTGATTGAAGGATATTTTTTATCGTCTTTATATATATAATCTTTAATTTCTATGTTAGGAAAATAACTCGATATATATATATATATATA
>CM077105.1:2505462-2519830 GCA_039619505.1 Cimex hemipterus | reverse complement strand
TATATATATATAATAATTTGAAAGATGCAACAAAGAAAAAAGAAAAAGAAACATACGTTTAAAAAAATTATATAAATTGCTTAAAATACATTTTCGTCGGTTTGTAGGGTGTATTGTCAAACACAGTCAGACACGATTGCAGTTCATTTAGATCTCGTATTACCACAAAATATTTTATTAAATCTAAATTAACCCACGTCTCTTTGTAAGTGTCCGAAAATCAACCTAGTATATGGACCCATTACCTAAATTAATTGCAAAACATGAATTCAGAGGTTATAAATCCATTGATTAGTAGGTATTGCAGCCTGTGCTTTTGGTGTTGACGTAGCCGCTTCGTTAGAACATTTTTTCTCATTGATTGTTTATTAATTTCAGCCCTTGAGCCTGGCCGGAAGTTATCGACCCACCTTTATGCCTGTTCGTCACACCTAACCGTGTTTTTGTAATCGATTTACGTTTTCGTGGACAATTGACCATGTTACTTCTTTCAATCAATTAATTGTTCTTTCTATGTAAGGTCTTGGTTGAGATAATAAAGTCAGTTCGCTAGCGGGCTCGAACCCACGACCTTCGGCTAAATACGCCGATTTATCTCAACCAAGACAGTAAATAGAAATAATAATTAATTGATTGAAAGAAGTAACATGGCCAATTGACCACGAAAACGTAAATAGATTAATATTGAAAAAGTAAAAGAAGTCACTTTAAAAGTCAAACAACTCTCCGTGGCCACTTCATAAGTCGTTGAGAAGCCAATCCGATTACATTGTAAAATGGCAAAAAGAGGGAAAATTCGAAAGGTTGTAGGTTGAGATGGAGAGTTGGTGTCGGCAGGATCGAAGTCACGATCGCTCAAGTCGTAGAGCAGCGGCGTATTTAGCCGAAGGTCGTGGTTTCGAATCCCGCTCGTGCGATTGTTTTTTTTTATCCCAACCAAGGCCTTACATAGAAAGTATAATTAATTGATGGAATAAAAATAACATCAAGTCCATTACAGTTGGTTTTCCGATTGACCAATTTTTAAAAATTTTAACCTAATTTTTCAGTTAAGTAATATATATATAGGTATTGGTTGAGATAAAATGGCAAAAAGGAAGGAAAATTTGAGAGGTGATAGCTCACGTGATAGAGCAGCGGCGTATTGAGCTGAATGTCGTAGGTTCGAATCTCGCTTGTGACACTGACTTTTTTTATATGAACCAATACCTTTCATACATATTAATTAATTGAATAACTTTAAGTTTAAAAATATTTTACATTATAGTTCGTTCTTCGTTCACCGCCAAGGTGTGGTACATGAATCAGAATTGTATAGCAAAAATTTAGAGATAAGGAAAGTATGAAAAAATACGTTCACTTCTGTAGTCAAGCATTATAGGAATTCAAGAAATCCTCATTTAAAAAATATCAAAAAATACACCAGAGAAAGTCTTAACACGTTAATGCAGAAAAATACACACGTTGCGAGCCGCTGCTCTCCGCCTCTTCAAAAAGTTATAATAATTTAAGTCTATTTTACAAGGGACAACTTAATATTACGCAATAAAACGAATTTAATAGGATAAGTTATAATAATTCTTCAACCAATATTAATGATTAACTGATAATTCCAACGACATAATAAAAACTTATTAAAACGTTCTTATCGGACAGTTAACTAAGTAGTATAATACAATAATAATAAATATAACAAAATATATTTTGCTTTCGTTTTATTAAAAGCTTTATCTGGTAATATTTCATTGTGATATGGACACGAGACAATGGGAGGGAAGTCGTTTACACAGTGAATTTCCATAAAGCGGAAGTGGACAAATTTTCCAGGTTTGTCCAAGCGGAGTCATACATTAATTTGATATTCATCGCGTTAAAAAGGCTCAGCAGAAGGTTTTTTGATTAAAAATACCAAAAACCTTACTTCGTATACATATATGTATAATTATTATTACTTATATATTAGTTAAAACTGCCTAATTGCGACTAGTTGTTCATTTTTAAATAACTAATAATTATAATAATAGCAATGGATGGACGTAGCTTTTAAAAAAACTAACTCAAACAGCCACAAGCTCCTTTTCAATCATGATCACTATATGCTGTAAAACACTGCTTGCCACGCCGTTCGAGAGGCTTTGAAGGAAGATCAGATCTTTGTGTCACTATTGCTTAAATAACAAGGAGAATCTACCATAATATGAAACCGAAGTAGTATGAGAGGCATATATCATCTTGGCACAACCTCTAGAGTCACTATACATTCATATATGCATGATTATAAACCACAATTTTATTTTGCATTTATAACGTGACCTTGTAGTACGCCAGCCTAGATTTCAAACAAATCGAATTATATGTTTTGCCTAATTTGGAAATACATTTCCCAAATGTAAGAAACAAAATGTTTAGTCTTCCAAAACGTGCTCTAAAAAATCATTGGTTTAAAAACGTAGCTACAAATACAAGCTAGTTGTGTATAATGGAACATTTCCGACTGTACGATTTGAAAAAACGAAGCATTATGCAGGTAAAGGTATTTCCTTTTTTGGTTATTTATTGGTGGTATTACTGCACTCGCATTAGGTGCACACATTTTATCCATTATTATTGATGTAAATGTACTAATTTGCTCTTTCTGGGTTAATGGTAATAGGGGATTATACAGCGGCAGTCGCTATTATTCTAGGTTTAAACTCAAATCCGGTTTAATCTTTAACAGAGGACTATAAATTTGTAATTAATTATTACTATTTATTTATCGACGCATTACCGCAAAACGGTTTTCTCTCAAAATCTGTTTTCATTTTCAGTATTTCAGCTTATTAAAGAATTAAAACTAAGAACCGAACAGATGACTGAAAACACTTCGTCCGAAGTTTCATTGGTTCGGAGTGAGACAACGATCTTATCCGTACCATAGCTTCCGACAACCAGGTCATTTCATGTTTTATTCTTACAATTTAACTTATTTACACTCACTCTCTCATTCTTAAATACATCCGTTTTTATATTATGCATTCAAGTAGTCCAAATATTCAGTGACCTACTCCAGCACAATTTTAATATCGGATGGCATTCCTACTCACTCGCTATACGGAGTCGAGGTCAACACCCTACAAGCAATTTTAACCTATGTGATGGTTTAAAATCTAAACTTCCATTAATGACAAACGAAATAACTTTCGGGCTTCCGTTTGTCCATTTGTTAAACTTTCGTTTTAACTTTTTTATACATGCCTAATAATCTTCCAGTCATGCAGTTTTAACCTAGTTTTAAATGCCCATGCTTAAATAAACTCTTTCCTATTTGTGTACATACCATTAACGCGATTAGGGTGAGGGTGATGGAATAATATCCAATGCAGTACTCAATACGGTTATGAAAAACTTTATATGCAGTAACTAAAATAATTGAGGTTCGATGGGGTACGTAATATACCATAATCGACGTAGGTATACTATACATTCACGCATATAAATACATTCTCTCGAAATAGATCATAAGAAATACATTTATTCCCACTTAGTCCAGTTATAAAGGTTTTTCTCAGACTAATAATCTTTTACCATATATTAACTTAGATTTGGATTAAGATTTTGCTTTTTTTTAAACAAATGGACTCGTTTTAATTTCAAATGATCTCTTTCAACCTTCAAAATAACCTTTATTTTTTTTAAATTAACCCTTTAGTAAACATTTATTTAAACAGTTATATTTTACAATTAAAAGGACACGTTATATAAAATTGAATATAAAAACAAATAATTGTTCCTTTAATTTGAGATTTCTTTAAATATAAAATCATAGTGCTCTTAAAAATCATATGAAAATTAATTACAATGATATTTAAAATTAAATATAAAAACAAATAATTCTTTTTTTATAGTTGAAAATTATACAATCTTAAATTATAAAGCAAAACTCATACGTTTTTAAATTTGAGTTTATGTAACTTTGAAGAGTAGTAGTAGTATACGTAATAATAACTTTTGTAAAGTAATTTTCATATGTTCTTCTAACAGCCACTTTATTTCATGTTTTTTTTTAATTAGAGGAATTTTATTTCACAAGCTAACATTTTGTGTCATCTACATGGCTCGTTAATATATCCAAAGAAGGGTTAATATGAAAGTAAAAAGTTGAAAATCTGAAGTTAACAACGGTTAGTTTGAAACACAGAGCGTTAATCTGAAGTTAAAAATGGTTTGTTTGATGCGTAAAAAGATTATGTAATATGTCATTTTTTTACACTTCAAACAAACCAATTTTAAGATCTGGTTGTGTGTTTCAAACTAACCGTTTTGTCCAAGAAAAGAAGTAAGGAGACCAAGATTCGCCACAGTCCTCGAGGACAAATCCTACTCAATCCTTACATGGGGCAATGGGATGACACCATTCAATGAAGTGGGATAGATTGAGCGATTCTTATGACGGAACATTGACATAAAAGTAAGAGTTGTTGTTTCAACCGCGTATGGCCGATTCTCAGTCTGGTTGCGTTGATCCTTCTTAAGTTCAGACTCTCAGGATGCCAACTATCGATCGATCCCTGGCATGCGAGAGCTTGATAGACTGCCCAGTCAATTTCTACTGGTGAAAAACAAAAAAGGTTTCCGTTTTTTGTTTCATCAAAACAATACAGCTTAAACGTGTAATGTTATTTATACGACAGGTCCGTACTTAGTAAATTGGAAGCAACGGTTAATTTTTAACCATGTCACTCATGTCGATCGTAACAAAATAAAAAATAAATAATCAGAACGAACAATTTATATACCGTTCACTTCGTAAAACTTTGCTAAAATGGGGCTGAAAGGAGACAATAATTTAACCAAGGAAATTAAACTAGAATCGCTTCGGTTTGGCTAAGAACTGCCTCAAGGCGAATCATCTTGTATCTGTGTAAACCGGGTTCACTTGTTGCCATGTCAACTGTTGCTCTTCGGACTTCTTGACGCTTCCATTCAAACGATTTCCATAAAGTGTTTCCTAATACAACAATTAATTCAGGCGCTCGAAAGCTTGGAGAAAAGTCGTCTTTGGAAAAGCTTATTTAATAATTAATTTTCTTTGGTTACTGCTTTTATGAACAAGCCACATGCTTAAAATCGTACATTTTGGTTTGTAATATTTAATCATGCACGTTAATTCGTTATGTAATTTAATGAATATATAAAAAAATACTCGCGTGATTTTTCTAATCTTTATCACAAGCTACAACCTTTAGATAAAACAGAATTGTTGGCTGTACTTTTTTCAAGAATTTCTTTTCCACCAAGTCCAGATAATAAATTTTCAGCGCACAGTATTTGTTCATACTATGTGTTGTCTTTCTTCTGTTTTTTTTTTATTTCCTTAGAAAAATACTTTTCCTTTTAAATAGAAAGTTTTATAAAATTTATATATAATTTGGAGTGTAATTACTTTTTTAACAAATGACACGGCAAAGTTAAAACGTTTTAATTTCAAGTTTAATTAACCATCCCTGCAAAATCCTGTGATATTTACATTAAAAAAGAGAGCTAAATCCTAAACAATATTTTGAGAATAATTAAGAGTTTATCTGATAAAAAGTTTGAGTTTATCGACTCACAAATAGCAGTCTGAAGCGCTGTAAAATGAACGTTTTATTATAAATAGGGCCTCCAGTTTCGGTGGAGAAAGAAAGGAGTTTAGGGTCGGATTGCCAAATTGGGTCAAACTTGTTTGGTAGGACCTTCTGATAAATTAAAGAGGCCGGAGCTAAGGTTAGCTACGGAAATAGCTAAAACACTAATTACTCTGGCTCACCATCCCTCGGAATTGGAGCAGGATGATAACAGGAATTTTAAATTTACTTTGAGGAGATGAGAAAAATTGCAATTAATTAATTGAATTAAATCTGTAACTTGAGTGTGATATGCTTTGTAAAAAATCGATTATATCGACAACCAATCAAGCTTAACTATACTTTCTTTTCTTAGGTTTCGTGGTTCGCTCGACCAAATAAATTCTTTTCAGTTAAGAGTTTTGGTGAGATAAAAAAGTCAGTGTCACAAGCGGGATTCGAACCGACGACCTTCGGCTAAATACGCCGCAGCTCTACCACTTGAGAAGACACGATAGATCAAGAGGTAAAGCAGCGGCGTACTTAGCCGAAGGTCGTCGGTTCGAATCCCGCTTGTGACACTGACTTGTTCATTTCAATCAAAACTTCTTAATTAATTGAAAAAACTTAATTATATTAATGAAATAATTGAGGTGAACTTCAATCTAAAAAAAAGTATTATTTATTTGTGTTTATACTTTTTTATCACGTTAATTAACGTACTATTAAATATTGACCTGATAAATGCTCTAACCATTTTTACAAAAAATTGGACTATAACATATCCTGTATGCTTCGGCCTTTTGACACCAGAGTATAAAGAAAGAGGATCAATTCAAATAGAAATTGACTGGGTTGTTCAAGAGTTTTGTACGTTGTACGCATTCTGCATCAGTCATATTCTGGTACTCAAAACCGCTTGAGTGAGTTATCGTGACATTTGTCCCCTGGGGCACTAACTCATCATCTCAACCTACAACTTTTTAAATTTCTCTCTTTTTGGCATATATTCAAATTTTCGTGCCAGGGGAGCACGTCAGTAATTGTTATATTAACCCGTATTTAGTTGGTCCTTGTAAACCAAAGTAATGAGTTTAAATTGGCTTATAATTTTTATGTTAAGGGTGAGTTCGAGTTCTGCTTGTAGCATTAATTTTTTCACCTCAATCACACATTATACAAAAATTACAAATCAATTTAATGTCCGAATGTGTGAGAGTGTCCTTGGTCACGATTGTCTCCTGGATGATAAAGTCACTAATTTCAATTATTATTTTCCAAAATTTATTAAAAATTCAAAACGAACTTAAAACAATGCATAAAAGAAAGTCAAATAGGGACTTCGTTTGTAACTAATGGTAAGCAACTTTATATTTCAAACATTTAAATTTAATGAATACTCAAAAATCATTGCACTTTTTATAAAATATTAAATGATCCAAGATAGCTTGGAGTAAAAAAATAAAAGTGACTGAAAATCTAGCATCTTCACAATCAGTATTGATTAGTTATGAAATAAGTTTTCACCTCTGTAATATTCGCCAGTTTGTGAATTATTAAAGATAAGATTTTTTTGTACAAAAAGAATAAAAAATATAAGACAAACTTTTATGTTTTCCTCACAGCTGCTTTCACAATGTACTCTGGAAAAAGAACGGCTATTCATTAAACTGAGCCTGTCATAATTTGCATTTTATTTTAATTTTCAAAGAAAAACCCTTTCGCTCGCCATGATGAAATTTGTGAGAAATGTCCATGTTAATAATCCCAAATTATCCTATGAACTTCGGAATTGTACGGTTGATTAATTTTACGAGATTCATATTAACAAAACGGTTATTTTCACTCATCAGTTCCTCTTTTAAAGACGACCGAACCATTTATACTCCGGGCCCTTTGGGGGTTAAAGGGGTTAAATGATAGGCTGTCTCCTGCAACCCTCTGGCTCAGTCAGGTGTCCCCGGCAAATGTCTTCAACATCCAAACCCTTACAAAATATTAGGGTGATATTCTTCAGTAAAACATCAATCTTTGTAACAAAAGTAATACATTTCGCGGTTTTTTTGCAGGTTTTATAGGAAAACCACGCATTAAATATATAAGATATGAACCAAGTAAATAAATAGTGATTTCTGAGATAATAAACCTCCGATTTGATCCTTACCAATACTGATCCTTCGATAGATTGGTCTGTTAGACGTTTTTTGGCGTTTTTTTCTAATTTCAGTGTTATGCCTGTGTGATTGCTATTCAAGTCTCTTTTGTAAGGAAAAATCAACCGTAAACAAAACTTAGATTAGAAAATGCCGACATGCGTCTGACAGACCAATTATAGTAACCAAATTACTATAATATGTTTAAAATTGCTTTATAATCAGAATTTTTAACGCCTTTGATAATTCAAACGTTTAAAGGATGTTAAAAAATCAAATTATGAACCTTACAAACGAACAAGAACATTAGTGACTTTATAAATAGCCTTATTCTCCTTCAAATAATTTACTTAGTTGAATCAGCATTTAATTGGAGGTTATATCATTCCCTCTGTGACCTTTGAAATACACTCGCTCAAAGGTTTGGCGCATTTAACTTTCAGTTTTTTCTCCAAAGTAATTAACAACTTTTCAAAAAGTTTATTGCGCTTTTAAAGCGTATATTGGTTTTCCGTACGCTGTTTCGTGTAAGTGTAATATCCTTATTCCTTGCACATCCCTCTCTTATTCAACACTTATTCAAATTTTCTTTTGAGGCAAATCATTACTAGTTAATGTACGGATTATTAATTCAACCTTTAGACTGAGAATTTAAAAATTCAATAACAGTTTTATAATGCGCTGCAGTTTCAGAAGTTTTTACAGAATAAATTGTAGAAGTGTAAATCGTCGGGTAGAAAGTTGTGAAAACAAACGTGCGGATAGAATAATTTTTCGACAGTTCGACCAACTGGGGTCTATAAAAACTTAGTCAAAGGGGAATTGATCTCTTAACAGATATAAGTTGGTGTAAATGTTCTTCATTTTTCTGCAACACTGGAAATATTGTTCAATTTTTATTTTTAGTAATTTGTGATTTGTATGGATTCTGTTTTTCATCGATCGGAGTAAATGACATCCAAATAAGTCGGGCACTTCTAAACTTGATGTTAAAGCTGATGAACCGTTTAATTTAACGGGGTTATAAAGCCTGTACTAAATTTAATTACAGAATTCTCAGTCTTTTTTTAGTCGGTTTTCTTGAGATATATAAAACAAACTTGAAGTGTTGCATTTAAATTATGTCTCCTAAAAATTTATAGGCAATTTAAAACAATTCTAGACTAATGACATTCTAATTTCGAATAAATATGTTTCATCATATATCATTCATCTACATTGTTTTACTCATATATATTTAACAATCTAATTTTTCCAGTGACGATTAATTTTTTAAAAAATTGTTTAGATTTAGGTTTCAGAAAGAACATTTTCTTTACCATGCCAACGTTTGTTTCTTTTTTGTGATCACTTCAGGGTTCTTCATCACGCCAGACCATATCTCAGGATTTCTGAATAATTATCAACTAACGGTCACTACTCACCATACATTTTTTCAAAATATTACTACTTTCTTGCGTATCAACTTAAAATTTCCGTATTACGAACCATTTTTATAAAGAAAGTACGGGAATTGAATAGATCAGTTTTCTCTTCATTGCTTCCTGCTAATATGATAACCAACAACTTTCTCCGTACGTGGAAGAAACGAAATCGAATTACGGTGTTGGTCAACTAGTTAATCATTTATACTTCTGGAACATGGTTTGTTGGAAAGTTATCTGGCTTGTATAAAACTCTTACAAAAATAAATAATTCAATTTGATCTGACAGAGCGTTTCGCCCACATGAGTAACATAAACAGTACTAAAAGCAGTATAAAAATTATTGATAGTTTTATTATTTATTTATATTAGTCACATAACCGGCACTATTAAAACAATGGGAATTCAGGAAACTAGAGTGGGCTTAAACGGAAGTTCAGGAAGTGGGAACGTTTCAAGTCAAGAAGATTAACGATGAAGTAAGAGGCTTGTCGGAAGCTAGGAGAATTTTTCTCTGGATTTTTCCTAGGAATTCTTGGATGGATTGGATATTGGAGTACACAACAGTTCCGTAAAAAGAAATTGATTTTTTGTTTGGTAGAATTGTAGTTTCTTTACTAAAGCCATGTGTGATTTTGGTCCAAGCAGTCTTCTTAATTGCCCAAATTTTATGGTCAGCACTGTTTCTGAGGAGGACTCTCGCAGCTGAAGTATTAGGGGTCGACCAGGTTTCTTGGCCTAGCATAGATAGAGTTTGAACAAAAGGGTGAAACGAAATGTTAAATAAAACTTCAGAAAGCATGAACCGATGGAGCCTTGGATGAAGGAAATGATGGGGTTATGGTGGATGGTGAAGTTGGAAACGTAGTTGTGAGCTAGGAGAATTTTTCTGAGAACATTTGATTAAAATACTTGGATTGTTTTGTAGAGTGTTAGTTTTTTTGGTACTGTCATTTTAATTTGGTTTTAGCGGTATTTTTTTAGTTGTCCATCTTCGGCTCAGACTCGTGCCTTGAGAAAAAAGAAGAGAAAATTACGTAGGTCTCTGGTTTAACGATGTTAAAAAAAATGGAAATGAGTAGAATGGGCTTGGACGGAAAGCTTGGTGTGAACTGTATAAACCGTGAGTTAACTTATTGTGTTAGGCTATTGTAGGTGATGAGGATACGTAACAGAGAGTTCGGATAATTCTCTTAATGTCTTTTGCTTAGAAAGCTTGGAGAGGTTGGATATTCGATAATTTGTTGGTACCAAATATCCCGTTTTTAGCGCCAAACGGTTGATAACGGTCGGCAGTGTAAATAGGATTGACCGCCGGAGTGGGAGACCGCCATGGAATGAATGGGTTTATCTCTTAGTTGTCGTTACTCCACCGCACCCTGACGAATAGGTAAAAGGATTGGGTTTGAATATTAGA
Organism: Cimex hemipterus; assembly: GCA_039619505.1. Classification (NCBI taxonomy): domain Eukaryota; kingdom Metazoa; phylum Arthropoda; class Insecta; order Hemiptera; family Cimicidae; genus Cimex; species Cimex hemipterus. The sequence goes on along the minus strand of CM077105.1, from coordinate 2,509,248 downwards.
CGATAAAATTTTACTCTACCAATAATATCATTAAACTTTATAAAAACCGTTTGATTATTAAAAAACGGTTTTAAAACTTTTCATAACAGGATATTTCTAAAAATTTTAGTTTATTCTGTCGAGTGACTTCAGGTTTGGTTCTTGGATAAATTCTTGGTGCGTATGTTAATTAATAATGTTGCAAGCCGAATGACGTTGTCACTGAATAAGCTCTTTGTTACTAAGGTCCATATTGACAATCAAGACTGACAAATGAAATAATGCCCCGTGCAATTTAACCAGGAAAAGTCTTCATTTTATTTAACTACTTGCTGAATATTAAGTTTGCAAGAATGTAATTTTCCTGACAATTTTTATATAATAAGTTGCGTGATAGAAACGATGTCCTACACAGGAAAAGTCTGAGCGGATAAAAATGGTACTGGAGAGATAAAAAAGATTCAGGGAATGAGGAAAATGCCAAAGATAGAGATGAGCATTGATCAAAGGTGAAATAATTCGTTTCCACCTGTTTGATTTTCTTGATTTTCCTGGTCATGTCCCCGCCTTATTTTGGTCATAGAAGGGCAATATTTCAGTAAATCATTATTTTTGTTAGAAAAGTTTCATATTATCTGGAAAATGTTTTGGATTAAAAAAAAGACAGGAATGTTTACACTGTTTAGACGGGTTGCGGATATAAAAGAAATAAGATCATGCAGCTCGTTTGATTTTTACAAAATAATTCTTCTTGTGAATTACGTACTTTATCATTATATAGCATTCAAAGCTGTTTCAACTGTTCCTGAATATGTTAGATTAAAAAAAAAATTGAAAAAGAAGCTTGTATTGTAAATCGTATCCTGACTATATTTTATTCGAATCGGTGAAGAAAAAATACCACTTTACAGTAATTCCAAATAGCTTTGTCTTCGTTGGCCCCGTTTTTTAAAGACTTTTTTTACACAACTAATTGACTGTGTTGGCGTTCTCTTTGAAATTCCATGTCTATATTGTCTTTTTTAAACCCTTTTTATACATTCCAAATTAATTAACTCCATTATTCATCTTTCGCCCTGCCGCGAGCAGTCGCTTCGTTCAATTCCGCTCAACCTGTCTAGATCTGAAAGTCAATAGACCTTTTGTCTTATCTATTGGATATTTTTAAACAAAAAATATTAATATTAGTTAAACAAGTGTTCAACGGTAAACATTGCAATTTTTTTTAAATTAAAAGACGATATGGAATAAATAATAAATTTAAAAATGAAATTCAATAGGGCATGTTGAAACATGACCAGCACTTTATTAAAAAACTGTCTATTTTAGTACAGATTTATTTTTAAAATAATATAAATGTATTACGTTAGCTGTTATAAGGTAGCTCCGTGTAATAACTCCATAGACTTTAATACTTTACTTCTATAATTGGAGGCATATCAGTTTATGCCGATTGTTTCTGGCTATAAGTGAGGCTCTGTGTGTATGGGCCAGGGTCTGGCTAGAAACTAAAGATTAGAATTCGAATAAGCCTTGGGACGTACGCCACTGTCTTTGAGGTAGGACTTCGACTATTTCCGTCATGAAATGATCCGTTCCCAATGCCGCCATCCCAATTTCAATCCATGCTGACCATATTGCTCGAACCTTCGGTGCAAATTTCCGAACCCGCCACGTCGCCTTAATCAATGCTCTCGAGACCTTCTTGATTTTTGGTCATCATTCACACTGAGTGCCAGCACTAACTCAGGTCTCATGGCATGTGTCTCTGAGTGCAGCACTGAAATTATTTCTTGTACTATGACAGTATAAACAAAAGTTAGTGCACATTTGTAATAAGAAGTAGTGTACATAGAGTACATCATTTTCTTGTAGCAAAGCTAAGCGTTAAAGCTACGGTAGTAACGCCGAGAAATAGTTGGGATTGTTTCTAGGCCCTGGCAACATTGAGTGCAACAAGAAAATGACTAGTTTGAGAACTAAGATAAAAATGACAATGAAAAAGCCGAGAAATTGGGAGATGAGTGTTTGCTGACTTCTATCCTTGTTTGAGTATGAGATCATATAAATCAGAAAATAAAACTTGATCCTTGCTTCGATAACAGTAACTAGTAGGGGTTAGGACTAGATTGATAGTTCAGTTGGTGAATAGACACTGCAAACTTTGGGAGCTTATACTCAGCTTATACAAGCTCGGATCAGAAGAAGAGACAGTGGAATGTCCTCTGTTGAGGAGAAGGTGTAGGTTCACTATGGGACTGATGAAAAGCCTTAAACTGTACGATGAGCTCTAGATAGTAACGGAGAATGGACAATAGACCAATATTGGTGGGGGTGCCTAAAGTCGTAAAAAGCTCTTGTACAGACTAGGTGTATTTATAACTACCTTAATAACAATAATACACTCAAATACGCACAAAGGAATGTGGTTTCGGTTGCAACACTTGTTGCACAAACCATAATACACAATCAAATAAATCGTAATGTTATTAATAGCTGGATAATATCTCATGGTTTTTTTGTTATTTAACAAGATTTTGTATGTTCTACTTGATGTTCTAGTAATGTTTACCTATTTGAATTAAATTGGTTTGATAATTTAACATTTTTTGTACATATAATTTTAGATACTTATACTGTTGTCCTACCAGATTTGTACAAACCAAGTAGCACTTAGTTTTGTAAATTTTATGAAATTCTGGTATCAATGGCAGAATTACTAATTGATTGTTTGAAAGGTCAGCTTTGTTTACATTCAGCAAACATATGTAGTTATGTAGAACATTATTCGTATATTTGTTGAAAAGTTGGAAAATTTGGAAGAAACTAGGGCTCAAGAAGGAACCAATTGTCTTTAAAGGTGATGTTTTTCCAAGGACACGGCTGGTATCATCTAACACGTGTGGCCTAAAAGAGAGAGTCGCGAAAGGGTTGAAATTGAGGGGGCGGGATGCAGGTCCACCGGGCCAAAACCGCCCCCGCACCATTGCCATAGGTCGGCAGGATGCCGGGGCGAGGGTGGAGGAATGTCTGGGGGATCGATCCCGTGAGCGGGAGAGGGCGGGATTTGGGCGCATGATCCCGGGAGAGGGCGCACTTTCATCACGGCGAGAGGTTCCTTTCATTGAGCTTCGTCCGTTCGGACGGGTGTCGTTCGTCCGCCCGCTTGCGCGTACGTGCGCCAAGGTCATCGGGGCCCTTGATGATGAGTCGTTCGTTCATTCATCAGTTGGGCGAGTAGACGACCGAGTGTGTACTGCGAGAAACAAGGATATGAAATACCTGACTGTGCCGGTATGATAAGAAGTTATTGTCAAATTTTCATTATTTTTATCAGTAAACAATGGTAGTGTGGTGGAACATTGGGGGCAGAACGCACCATCTGGTAGTTGTTCATTTTCCTTCGCTGCAAATAAATTGAAAATTGCAGTTAAATTAGTAGCTAGTGTTAAAAAAGTTTGCACTTCAGATATGCAAACTTTCTTCCACTATCGGTCTTTCTATTTTTGTTTTCCTGTTATTTCTTTCTATGCGGCAAGTGTGTTATTGATAAAGTGATGTAGATGGCGATAAATTGATGGATAGATAGAGGGAGAGAAAGAGAGAGCGTGTAAGGGAAGAAGGGAGAATCGGGAGGATGGACAAGAGAAAAAGAAGGTGAAGAGGAAGATAGATTGATAGGTAGATAGTGTAAGAAATAGAGATTAATTTATATAGTAGATTAAGAAATAGAGTTAAATAGGTAGATAGATGAGACAAAGAGAGGGAGGGAGAGAGAGAGAGAGAGAGAGAGAGAGAGAGAGAGAG